>QKQZ01008491.1:0-10335 GCA_003595255.1 Solenopsis fugax | reverse complement strand
TCCCTGACTTGTTCCGAAAACGCTGAAGCAATAAAATTCTCTATTGTGTGTTTATTTTTTTGTATTGTGTGCAACTTCTCTTAATAATACTATACNCTCAACAGGTGTAATTACACGAAATACGAATAGTCCCTGACTTGTTCCGAAAACGCTGAAGCAATAAAATTCTCTATTGTGTGTTTATTTTTTTGTATTGTGTGCAACTTCTCTTAATAATACTATACATCGTTTTCTGAATAAAACAGAGTCTTAACAGCTTTTTTACATTTTATCATCTTAAAACACAAATTTCAGAATATTCCCGGACTGATTACGAATTACCCCGTCTTATGGTATATATATGTATATATATACTTAGCACTGGTCGACATTTTTATATGTAGTTCAAAGCAAGTACATTTCCGTGTTTTATTTATAACGGCATTGTGAAGGGGAAGGTTCAACCTTTCAAACCGTCCAACTTTTTTTTTTTAATGAATACAGGACTCAGGAAACGCAAAAGAAAAAAAACTGCAACGAATATCCCTGGTCTCCCCTGTAATATAAAATCTTATTGTAAAAATATCAATTTGCTAACAAACATTTGGTTACTATGATTCTGATGACATGTTAAGCTTGCAAGAAACATGACAGTAACAAAACAAACATGTAATCTGGGTAGCAACAAGAATGATGATAAATTTAGTAAAATTTTTTTTTAATTCTTTATATAATTTTTCAGAATTTTTATACAAATTGTATAACTTAACAAATTTTCTCAGATTTTTTGTATAAATTGGAATTCTTCAAAAAGTACTAAGAAAATAATTTGAAGAAATCTGACATTTTTCAGATTTTTTAAAATGAACATAATGTTTAAAATATTTATATAAGAATTTTTCGATCATCTATACAGGACACAAATGTCGAATTAATATTTTACAAATGTTGAACAATTACAACAATTGCAAATATTAAATAAACGTTTCAAATAGATTCAACGTTGAAAAAAAGCATTAAATGTTTGTTAAATTAATGTTTATTGAATGTTCTGCAAACATTGCAATTCAACATTTGGGAACATTGTTTAATATTGATTGAACATTTATTCAATGTATTGCAATATAGACTATATATTATATTTTGTTTAAATTGAATAAAATATAATTAAATGTGTAAATTTAGATTTCAAATTGTGGAAAAAGTTTAATTTTAAAAAGTAATACTGATTTTTATTATTTAAAATTGATTCTTTTGCCTTTCTGAAATCTACCGTATATATCTAAAAATGTATATCTAAAAAAGTACAGTTTAGGAAGTTAGAAAAATTCATTTTAAATAATCCATTCAAATTAATATTATTTTCTAAATTTAGATTCTTTTTCCGATAATTTACAAACACATGTTTTACACATTTATTCTATTCAATTTTCTTAACAATGTAAAAGTAGTTAGTTTTAAATCTTTATGAAAATAAGAATTTTATTTTTATGTAAATAGTGTTGGTTTTATTAACAAATTTGTATATTTTTTATTAAAAATTATCAATAATCTAAAATGACTGACATCAAAATGATGGCGGCTTGTTATGTAGGAAATCAGTTTATATATTTTTAAATTAATCTTTTTAAATTTTGTATGTTTAAAATTGTCTTTTTTTATTTAATAAACTCATACATAGTTTTTTTCAATTTTTAAAGAGAGAGGGAGAGAGAGAGAGAATAACTTTGTTTTGTGCTGTATACGAAAAAGGCTTTTAAAGGAAATATGAAAAGATATGAAAGTCAGCATCTTTTCTGAAAACGTTCATATATTTGAATTCTGATATATTTCAAGATTGCTTTATGCTATATCTGAAGAAAAGTTAAAAATTTTGAAAAAATTTAAGGTGATTTTTTCTCAGAAATTTTTATAAATTTAAAATATGAAAAATTTTTTAAAATAGAAAAAGTTATAAGAAAAATTTTTCAAGAAACAACTAAAATTTAATAATCCTGTTTTGAGAATAAAGAGTCCATAAAAAATTATTATACATGCGTTTTATTTGCAGACAAAAGAGAGATATGGAAAGGAATGCAAGATATGCATGCGACCGTTCACAGTGTTCAGATGGTGTCCAGGAGCAAGAATGAGATTTAAAAAAACCGAAGTTTGCCAGACGTGCAGTCGACTGAAGAACGTATGTCAAACGTGTTTATTGGATTTGGAATACGGCCTGCCCATTCAGGTCCGCGATGCTGCTTTAAAGATTAAGGATGATCTTCCGCGCTCAGATGTAAATAAGGAATATTATGTACAAAATATAGACAACGAAATCGGCAAAATTGATCCGACGACACCGGCTGGCGCCGTCGGGAAATCCGCTGCAGCCAGCGATTTGCTGATGAAGCTGGCTAGAACGAGTCCCTATTATAAGCGAAACAGACCGCACATTTGCTCGTTCTGGGTAAAAGGCGAATGTAAGAGAGGCGAGGAATGTCCCTATCGGCACGAGAAGCCAACGGATCCCGATGATCCGCTAGCGGACCAGAATATAAAGGATCGTTACTACGGGGTGAACGATCCGGTGGCAGATAAGTTAATGCGCCGGGCAGCAGCGATGCCGAAGCTAGACCCGCCCGAGGACAAGTCTATCACGACGCTGTACATCGGCAATCTGGGCGATGTGTTGACGGAGAAGCAACTACGCGACCATTTCTATCAGTATGGCGAGATCCGCATGGTGACGATGGTGCAGCGGCAGCAGTGTGCCTTCATTCAGTACACGCAGCGGAGTGCGGCCGAGGCGGCGGCAGAGAGGACGTTCAACAAGCTAATTCTGGGCGGCAGACGGCTTACAATTAAGTGGGGTCGTTCGCAGGGTAGGCAAACTGTGTCTGCGGCGGATACGACGAGGGAGATCCTCGAGCCCGTACCGGGATTGCCAGGCGCGCTGCCGCCGCCACCAGAAAGCATGGGTAACAATTTCTTTAATCTACAAACTACTCCTGGCATAATGCCGCCGATGATGATTCCGCCGCCGCCGGTCGCCCCTCAATTCATGTTCCCGCCGCAAATGGCCACTGCTACTGCAGCGCCGATTTTCCCTCCGGGAACGACCCCCATTCACTATCCGAGCCAGGATCCGTCCAGGATGGGCGCATCACAGGGTATTGGCAAACCCTGGCCGGAGGAATAATTTAATAATACAATGTGAATTTTTGTAATGTAACTGTAATGATAATATTTGTAGCAGAAATATATGTTCTTTCTTTTAACAGCAAAAATATATGTTCTTTACTTTTGTATTGTTCAATAATAATATTAAGGCGATGCTGGAGTGATGGTAGAACTCATTCGACGTTGATACTGTAGATTTTTTTTTTTATAAAAAGTCGAGCGACTCACGGTCGCGCGCGGGGCAAAGAGTAAGGGGCGAAGAGACTAAAGACTAAAGCCAGGCTAGCGCTCTTTGTCAAATGCACTCGTGAAACATTATCTGTTCTTGTCTTCAACCTCAGCGTCATCTGATGCAAGATCTCTCAACTACCACGTTACACAATTACTGCTCTTACTCTTCAAACTGATTACGCACGTCAATTTACACATGAAATTTTTAAAAAAGAATTTTTCTTATACTGAAGCTTCTAGGCTTATTCTAAAAGCACAGTATTGTTCTTTGTTGTAATTCCGAGGCACCCTGCTTATTTTATACGTACAAAGTTTCAAATTTCTATGCATAGCAAATATTGACTAACAAATTTTTATAAGTTTTTTTCGTTTTTTATATCAAATTATAGTCTGTACCCTTCGTTATTGTCTGTACTTTCATTCTGTAAGAGGATTTTTCAATCTGTGTCTTCAATAAAAAGATTTGTTTATTCAAAAATATTCGCGTATACAGACGACTCCAGCATCGCTTTAATATAGCCGCTATGCCGTTACCGCCGCTACATAAGTAAAAAGACCAGCGCAATAGCATATACTCTGTCCAACGAAAAATTGGTCTTCTGGACGAACGAAAACTTATTCGTTTCGTGCGTGTCCCACCCACAGATGCCCTCTTCACCACAGCGCTGTGTGATAGCTTAACGCTCTGTAAACTGTACCAACATCACGTGATTCGCGCGATGCTCTCCCGCTTTGTCCATTACGCATGCCGTCTCGTATGCGCGGACATGCGCAGAGACGGATCTCTCATTGAACAGAGGTGTTGCATACGCGATACGCATTTATAATTGTAACTTGTGGACGAAGAGAGCGGAAGAGTAACGCGATCCTTCACTTGCGATCATTGTACATATATATTTTAAATAATTATTAAATAATAAGCGTGTTAGAGCATATATATTGTTACGTTCACGCGACTGGCACACACACGCAGCACTTGCAGAAATCAAGAGACTCTTTTATGAAAGAACTGGTTTATTCGTAGAATATAACAGAACGGAAAAATACACGTTGACAGCTCGAAAGCTGTACTACAATAACAACGTCGCTAACGAGCGACTCACAATTGTTTAATATCGATTTCCGTCATCCAGCCGTAAGATACCGGGATGACGGAAATCCACGGAGTTCAGGATCACGGGCACGCAACAATATGAATATATAAAGTGGATTATGTGTGTTATACTGTATATGGCTATATGTGTATTGATGTCATATCTCCCCGCAATATTCTCGTCTCAAATTCAATGCAGGACATTTTTTTTCAATGACATAAGTTACTATTGATAATTATTATATTGTTATTTTATTTTATTTCATAATAATGAAAGATTATACAATATGAAATACTTTTATAAAATTTATAGATAATGTACATGTTTTTCAATTTATTTACAAATACTGAAAAATTTGTTGTATTAATATATAATATTAAATTTATTATATGTATTTTTATACAGATTATAATTTTTATAATTGATTAATTGCAAAGATGGTGGGTATTTGCGTTTGCTCAATTTCTTACCATTTTTTATAGCACGTTCTACAAATTCTTTTACCCTCTGATCCGATATTGAATTGAGACAGTTTAAACAATTTTTTGAGACCATATTCTTGCGTCGTAAATCTGTTATAATTTCTTTTAAGCTCTTTATGTTAGTTCGAAGACGTTCGAACTGTCGGTTTTTAAATTTAATTATCCGCCCTGGTGAAAGTATACAAAAGATTCGGATCGGAAAATTTCTATTTGCTTGAATCCATTTTAGTCTGAAATCTGTACCCGAACGAGTCAGTTTTATACCGAGTAAATTCATGAAAAAAGAATCGCATCCGATTGAATCCGTCGTAATCCGAAGACGGCGGAAAGATTCCAGTCCGACTAAATCCGATTTAACCGGATGATGAGAATGGGTATTATATCATTATATAATCCCAATAAACAAAACAATATTTTTGTAACATTTTAAAAAACGTTTTTTGCAACGAAAAAAATTCCCGAGAAAGGAATTTGGTAAAACTACATAAAAGGGGAGCAGCCTCTGACGACCTTGACCTTGACATATATTATCAAGGAAAGGGTTCAGAGTGACTTACAAAAGGTTTTAAGTAATTCTCACTCTTTATTAAAAAAATATTTACGAATGAAGTTTTGCGACTTTCCACGCGAAGCGAGGTCCACCCTACCCCCCTGCCACGGGGGCAAAACGAGGTCTGTAATTGTTCTGTTCCACATGGGTTTGCGACTTTCTACGCGAAGCGATCCTGCTGAAAAAGGGCGATTAGAACCGATTAATTTGGATTAAAGCTCTTGTCTACTCGCCGCGACCATATTGAAGTCGTGACGTCATAAGCGTGAAATGACATGCAATTTTGTCCGACGTGCCATTTGTAAATAAAGTCAATTTGGATAAAACAGACTCATCAGATGGCTTTAAAACACTTGTAAAAATGGGTAAAGACTATCCTTTTTCCGCCTAACAATTAGTAAATAGTCGTAAAAAGCATGTAAAGTGAAGCTATTCAAGCAGGAAAACACACGGTTAAGCTAAAGTTTCCGACGTGCCATTTGTAAATAAAGACAATTTGAATAAAACGGACTAATCAGATGGCTTTAAAATACTTGTAAAAATGGGTAAAGACTATCCTTTTTCCGCCTAACAGTCAGTAAATAGTCGTAGAAAGCACGTAAAGTGAAGTTTATTCAGACAGGAAAACACACGGATAGCTATTGAAAGGAGTGAAAAATGTACTTTTATGTATAAAATTCAAAGAAATTTTATTTGCGGTTCATTTTTACGAATTTGGTAAATACGAGGCAAGTCACATTTTCACAATGAAACACATAACAAAATGACATGCGTAATAACATCTCATCGTCAATCTGTCATATTTCACGGCTATTAGTTCTAATTTTGTCCGCAACGGAATGTCGCTACCGTCAAAATTACCAAAACACGGATCAAATATAATCGGTACGAATGCTGTTGAATATATCTACGATTTAAAATAAAAGGAAAGAAATTATTTATTAATACAATGTAATCAGCAATAGGGAAATGTAAAGAAATTTATTTTAATTTGCATTATCAAGAGGCGCGGTCATGTCTCGCGCCATGCAAGTGTACGCGAAGCGAAAAGAGACTAAGCCTCTTTTACGCGAGTCAGTGACTTCCAAGCACATGAGATGATCAGATCTCAGTAACGGCTGAACCGATCAAGTTCTTAGTAGTCTCAAACGATAGCTTGGGGAAAATTGCATAATAAAGTGTTTTTATTTTTTCTCTCCGTGCCCTACGAGCGAAAGTATCGCGATGTAAAATCCAAATCTCGAAATTTTCATGGAAGAAACGTCGTCGTCAACCTGTAGACATATACATATACCCAGTCAACAAAATGTTAGCACTGTGTCGGCAGATTCGATCAAGACATGTTGGCAGACTGAACTCAACTGATCTCAAATTCTGCTTACGTTCTATTGACAGAACCTGTTGATATCTTATGCCAGTAGAATGACAGCATCAGGCGAGCATACCGTGCTGCCAACACATGACGCCAATTGAATGCCAACAGTTTCCTATTTCTGACAGCAATTTGCTGATACCGCAGATATTGCAGAGTCTGTGTCAAATCTGTTGCCTTTCTAGCAACAGAAATTGATAGCAGACTCTCCGAATAATCTGTTTGTCCACATTTGGCTGACGGGGTACATATATCCTTTGGTGTACTGTTACAATTTTTGTCGCGAATTTGCGCTAGCGATCAATCTATGTGACCATGTGATGCATCATGGCCGTGTATAATATCGAGCATTCTCGTGTCGCTGCATTTCGCCAATATGACAGGTTTCCTAACCTAAAAATAGTTGTCAACGATTGATATCGTGGCGGGGCAGAGCGACACTTTTTCTGCCGAATTCGTTCATTTTGTGTAAAAACGCGTCGATGGAGCCTAAATTCATATTGGAGGTGAGGCTTCTAAAGAGAATGAATAATTATCGTAAGATATTTGTGTCACAGAACCGCCGCATACATGTAGTTTGCACAGCTGCAAAGATGATGTGTATGTAAGTACGACACATCCTTTTTTCTGTGTATTTCGTTATGTAAGATGTTATTTTAATTATGTAAATTGCATTAACGCTATATAGAGTTAAAACATTTATGACTTGAGGCAGATCTGAGAAAGCAAAGAAATACGGTACAACATGATCTGTGTAATTAATTAAATAAATGATTAAATTACTTAAATACGGAATGTGAGTGTTATTAGAATGTTTTTGTTTCATATAGTTTAATAATTATATATTAGTTGTTTTATAGAATCCGTGTGTATTTTAAATGCTGAAAATGAGATATCATATATTATAGTCAAATGGATTAAAATGAATTACCATCAATTAGAGTTCTTTTTCTGCAATACCAAAATTTCGATTTAAAATGGATTAAAATGGAAGTTTTTATGCGATTAATACAGGAAAATGCGTTTAGAATTGTATTAAAATCGATTTTATTATTATACACGCTATCATCAAAGTTCCGATTCAAATAGATTTCTTTTCATAGTCAACAGGATTTAAGTAGATTATAACCCAGCAAACATTTTGTACGCAAAAGGATATCAAATTGGCACCAAATTCCAACGGAATTTTTTACCAAAACCATATCCTACTGTGTCCGCAATAGGATGTCCAATGTAAAACAAATCTGAAGAACATATCTGAAGTCAAATTGAAACAACAACAGAACAGATTTGATAACAACAATGTGATGACAAAATGGCATCAAACACACAACAAATCTGTTGTCGAATGCGCCGACAAAATGGTGCCAAATGCAAATCAAATCTGTCGTCAAACGTGTTAACAGAATGGCCTAGTTTACCGAGCACTTGATACGCGGATCAAGTACTATATTCGCATCATATCGCTTGGTACGCTCGGTGTAAACGCTTGCGGATTACTTTCGTGCGCTCTGGTCTGATACTTCTGAACGAGTATCAGACCATCTTGGTACGCGTATCAAAAGATTTTTGCGCGGTGTAAACACTTGATTCGTATTAAATCCGCCATTTGCTGCACTAAGTTGGATTCGCCAGTTGAACGCGTACGAAATTCAGCAAACATGTCGTGCAAAAAGGGTATGAATTGGATAGAGGGTGAAACAAGAACGTTTCTCGAATTGGCTATAGAAAAAAATATTTTAAATATTATTGACGGAAAAAAATATCGACATGTAGAAATTTTACGAATGCTGGTACTCGAAATGCAGTTATGAAGACTGTTGAACAAATA
Organism: Solenopsis fugax; assembly: GCA_003595255.1. NCBI lineage: Eukaryota > Metazoa > Arthropoda > Insecta > Hymenoptera > Formicidae > Solenopsis > Solenopsis fugax. Next base: position 1,637 of record QKQZ01008491.1, on the reverse strand, counting down.
ACATTAAAATTAAAAAACTTAAAAGCAGCATACTTTAAATGTAAAAGAAATAATAATGTCAGTAATGCTGTTCCTTAAACATACCCATGCCTCTAAAATCAACAAGGACTTTATCTGGATTAAAAACCTAACCTAATCTGTTTTGAGATGAATCGGTGTAAACAGGGATGTATCAAATGAGTCCGCACCAACTTGATGCGCGTACCAATCGATTTAACGGTGTAAACTAGGCCATTGGCAACAAATACAAATCGAATCTGTTTCCAAAAACAAAATTTTTTTAAAACAAATTTTATTATTCTTATAGCTTAATCTGTATTTACTGTTTCGCATACAATTTTCAATTCACTAATTACAATTACGCATTATTTTACAACTTAAAAACGCATCGGCGCCGGCGGGATTTGAACCTAAGATCCTCGGAACAATAACTTAATACGTTAAAAGTGCCTACTGATGGATGTGGCAAATGCATTTCCGCAGTGTTCGCGCGGTATTCAAGATGTAAGTTTCTTCCTGTTCAAATTAGTTTTACTTCAAATATAACTTTTTAATAAAATGATATCACAAGCATGCGATAGCTCAGTGTTAAGGTGCCTACTGATGGACGTGGCAAATGCAGGAAGAAACTTACATCTTGAGTACCGCGCAAACACTCAATAACCCTTTGATTATTTAGTCTTAGATATATTTAATATAAAATATATAAAATAATTAAAACCTGTTTCTGCCTATGGCCAGACTAGTAAAGATAATAAAAAAATAACAATTGGACATAGTATCGGAGCATGAAAAAACATTATTGACGTAAAAAGAGCACGTTGCAAAAGTTAATTTTGCAATTAATTGTTATAAACAAATTATTAAAAATTGACTATAGAGAAAAACTATTGCGTCAATCGATTCAACGGGAAAGATTACTAAAAAAACATATGACGCTTTCTTAATTACTTCTTAATTGTTACAGTTGTTATAATTGTTATAAACAAATTAATTGCATAATTGATTTTGATAAAGAGATAATAGCTGAATTCCGTAAAGCGCATGATGTGCGTAATGTAACATTTTATCCTTGTTTAATATTCGGTGATCAATTACATCATGCGTATTGTGCGCTTTACGGAACTCAAGTAATGTTGCATCTTGTATAATAAATGCTGACATTTTCATAATAGCAAGCTTGCTTACTATCTGCCATCAATCTGTCAATCAATACATATAACGGATCTGTCTGTTATCAACTTCCAATTTGTCGTGCATTTTGAAAACGGGATAATGTTGCATTCTTGCGTGACAATTGCTAAAATTTTTGCAATAGCAAACTTGTTTAATATCTGTTATAAATTAATTTTCGTCAAAACTTTCAACAGATTTGCTTGCTTTTCACCATCAATTTGTCATATACTCTGCCAACAACGTTGCAGCATATTTAGTAGAAATCTGCTATCAGTAGGAAATAACAATGTATGCAGACAATATGAGGACCAAAATCTGTTGCCAACTTTTGCAGTTGCAGAAATGATTATAGGGATATACAGGGTGTAACTAAATTATCGGAGTATACCATGAGATAAAGGACATGAATCCAAGTCGAAAAGTCCTGAGTCATTTTTTGATCTGAGCCTTCTGTTCGATGT
>QKQZ01008488.1:0-19459 GCA_003595255.1 Solenopsis fugax | reverse complement strand
AAAAAAAAAAAAAAAAATTTTTTTAATGGAACGCCTTACACTTGATTCCAGAATCTAATAGCTGGTATCAAGAGCTTTTCAAAACTCTAACTTATTTTTTATTAAGTACTTTCCGAGTTATAAAGCTTGAAAGTTACATTATACTGTAACTTTCAAGCTTTTTTAACTTAGAAAGTACTTAATGAAAAGTAACATAGTTTTGGAAAGCTCTTGACATCAGCTATTAAATGGAATAAAAAATAGGGTATTTTATTTTAAAAAATCGATGTGATCTTGATTTGACCTTGGCGGCACCATCCAAGGTCAAACCAATGGTACTTTTTTATATTCCCCTTCAAATTCTACAACTTTTATTTGAAAAATTCTCCCATATCTTTTATACTTTACGAGATAATCAAAACAATAAGATATATAGGCTCGTGTATGCTAACCGCTATTTTTAATTACAAGGTCATTAAAACCGAGCATATAGGGTGGAATATATATATATTAAAATTATTTTTACATAGAACAAAGTCTTGCAATATAACGAAACGTTTCGGCTGTACTTAGCCTTTTTCAATCGTCCAATAATTAATACATAAAACTTCAGTAATACGCTAACAATATTAGGTACATCAATGATTAGTTGTGCAGAGTCTTGTCAGAGCTTCGAATCTTCAATCACAAATGGCCTAATCTCCGCAATCCGAACAAATACATCGCAGATATGTGAACGAACTACCGATGCTGTAACTCTACCAATTCCTCGTTTGGAAGCGAGAAAGTGTTTGTCAGGCATCAAATAAACATCAAATGTGTCAAATGAACTAGGCGCGAATTCTTAAGACGCTTTGATACCTGTGTCATTCACAAAGTGGTCGTCACTATCACATAGTCTGACAATTAAAAATTATATAAACTCAAGTTTTTAGTTAAATACCTCGTTTAAGTCTTCCGCAAATATGTCAATATCTTATAAGACTGTCACTCTATTTGAACTTCTAACCGTATGAGTTCTAAAATAAGACTGCTGTGCGCTCCAATGCTAAGGTCGACGATATTGTGATAAAAGTGGTGGTAATATCCCCGCCAAAATATTATGAGAAGAAAGTAACGGAAAGATCTTTTAAAATATCAGAATAAGCGCCGTTAAGCAATTTAGTGTCCCTGTTTAAATTTATGCTATTCTTTTGTTCTTTTATGTGTATAGTTTCAGATGAGTCTTTTGTAAAAATTTTTTTATTGTCTACAATTTGTGTATTCTCCCAATCGAACTTATGATTTTCATTTATAATGTGCTCAGTGACTACAGAATGTCTTGACGGGTCTAGTCTTATATTATTTTCATGTTCTTTGACTCTAGTGCCTAACTGTCTCTTAGTTTGTCCGTTGTAAGTCGCATTACAATCCTTGCAACATATTAAATTACATTATTCTTATTATTTTTATTGTTCTTGTCTTTGTGTGCTTTGACATATTGGTTCAGTTTGTTTAGGCAACGGTATCCTGTTATGAATTCAGTTTTATCAAACTCGCTGTTACAGTTTCAGAAATTCCCTTAATGTATGGGAAAACAATGATGTTCCTACTTTTTGTCGATTGAGTCGTATCATTATTTGTGTTATTGTTATCCGATTGATTTAGTTTTTTTAAAATATAATTATTTATCCTACGATTAATTGTATTGAAAATGAGATGTAGCGGATAAGCGTTGTCAAGTAAGATATTGATACATAGTTCGATTTTTTTTTTATGGTAAATCGAATGTGACAGTAATAAAGCCCTATCAATTAAATTAAAAATTGTTCCTATTTTGTGGGCCCTAGGATGATTTGAAAAATATGATAATAATCTACCAGAAAGTTTTTTTATGGTACCAATCAATGTATATTTTATCATGCATCACATTAAGAGATAATTCTAAAAAACTCAAGCAACGGTTATGCTCCATCTCAACGCCGAATTTAAGCCTATCATGGTAATTGTTAAATTTTTCTAATATGCCGGTTATCTCTCTCTCTGGCGCCACAAAAAGAATATCATCGACATAGCGATAGTAAAACTTTAATTTCCAATTTCCAGATAGTAGTATTTTTTCCTCCAAGTTCTGCATGACTATGTCTGCTATTATTGGTGAAAGAGGTGAGCCCATAGGTGTGCCAAAAGTTTGTCTATAAATCACTTGATTAAACATGAAGAAAGTGGACGATAAAACAAATTCTATTGCCTTTAAGAATTCAACTTGTGGTATCGAGGTTATTTTTTCTATGTGGTCCCATCTTTTTCTTTATGCCATCAATTGCAAAACTTAGAGGAATGTTAGTAAAAAGTGAAACTACATCGAATGATACTAAAATTTCCGAATCTGTCAATGTTGTTCCTGTGCTTTTTATATAACTCGAAACTATTATTTACATGGCTCGGTGTAGTCGGAATGCTATCATGTATAATTTGATGTAAGAATGTCGCCAACGGATACAATATAGTATTTACAGAGGATACTATAATTCTATACAGATTATTTTCCTTGTGAATTGTTGGTAATCCATAGGCCTTTGGAAGTATGGAATCGCTGGACTATAATTGGTAATATTCACATTTAGTGATATACTTTTGACCCAACCAATTTTTTATCATGTTGAGCTTCCTTTCAGTGTAGGATTTTTTTTTAACTACAGTGTACGTGCTACTGTCACTCAGAAGTTCTTCTATTTTTTGGCAATATTCCTCTCTTTCCAATGCCACTGTCACATTGACTTTACGAGATATTTCGACGCGAAAGTTAAAATGAGACATCCTGTATATATCCAATATTTCTTAAAGCTCGAATACTGTCCAGGCATGTTAATAAAACACGATACCATGTCTATATTGTAACAAAACGTAATATTGTCGTATTAGACAGCTCTGATGATGAGCCGTCGAATGAATACAATGACACCATTAGGAAGTCAGAATTACTTTCGGCGGGGGTTTGAGGATCTAAATCTATATTTTCTGTAATGCTACCATTATTATCTACAAAATTATATACGATTGATGACTGGACGTGGATAGCCCAAAATAGGGTAACTTCTTTAAAAACATTTTGTACTCTCAAAGGTTCATATAGCAAAACCTTTAAAAACAATTTTTGATTGAGTTAATTAGTTTACTGCAAAAATTTGCCAAAGTTAGATATCATTTTTAAGTCTCAGGAATGGTCTCAGGAATCTTCTCCCTTAAGGGGATCCTAAAGCTGTGGCTGAATTTCCTCGATGTCGATGTATTACAGATTTTTTAGTAGAATACTGTGAAAGCTGAACTCCAACGTAACAGCGCCAACTGCACGGGGAATCAAAAATGTTATCGAATAGTAAATTATCGACATTTCTAGGAAAGAATAGAGTCATAAGATTAAACATTTAAAATCTTTTAATCAACTAATGATTACGCTAGGAACGTACAAAAGCTTTCGAACAGCGCGGGCTGCCGAAATAGAGATAGTGCCACTATTGAAGATGATCGTACGAAGGAGCTCGAGATGCGCCTTTATATAACCTTAGACACGTTAAACCGAGAAGGGATGATCGGACGCGTCGCGGCTAGTGCCCATACTAAGATGCTAAGATATTACGATAAGAATAGATTGCTTATTTCTCTGCAAAATAATCAATTCACAATAATATCGATCACAAGTTGCTAAGAAAAGGCAAACAGAATCAAAGAACTCAGAATAACTTTCATGTCGGAAACAAATAAAACATCGTGAGCATCTTCAACTGTTTCGGAGACTTCATTTTTTATAAGAAATTTATTTGAGTGTTGTTTGATAAAGAAAACTTTTACATTATTAGATGTAATGGTATGTAATTATCACGAAAGTGAAGGGTCACGAAAACTGCAATGAAAAAGCAGGTCTAGAGTGAAAAAGCTTCCAAATGTAACAAATCAAATTATCACGTTATTCTTTATGAATCATGTAACATATCAATTTGAATTTGATATTTTTTATGAAAAACTAATCAAAAGAATGCTTTTTCCACTCAAAAATTGTCGTTGATTATTTTCCAAAATCTGATAGAAAATTCGTAAGCAGACGAAAAAAACCATAACAGCTTCTATAATGATTGTTCCATATTTGTGTTCGCTATATTACATCCGCCATCTTAATTTTAAAAATCAAAATTTTTATAATCTGACATCAGATTCATAATCAGCAACTCAAAGAACCCATGAGTACCAACTTTCAAAAAAATTCAACAAAAATTCGAGCTATAAAGCATTGTTATACTTTCTTAGTAGGTGGGTGGTCACTTTGACCCACTATATCTCTGAAACCAATCGTATGCTCAACGTAAAACTTTTCTGTGATTAATATCTCATCATAAATTATCATTTGACATAAAATTCAATTGAAAAATTGAGAACTAAAAAACAGGAATTTTTTGAGATGTCCTTTGTTTCGATCTTTTTGTTTTTTTTTTCATTATTTTTTGTAAATTGTCATTAAAACACTCAGAAAATGCTTAATTGCTGTAATGTTGTGTTTCGACGATATAAATTTAGTAATAGGTAACGGTCCGTCTATGTTTCCTGGGAACAGCAACATGTAGTAGTAAATCGTAGTTGCAGTATTAAGAAGTTTAAGTTGTGTAATAATCGAACCAGTTGCAACCAGATGTTAATGCCTCAATTTGTTAGAAGATAAATATTATTTTTTTTTTTCGCTAAATAGGATCACAATGATATTAAAGAAAATTCTTGAATATAGAGAAAGAAAGGAAGTGCAAAAATAACATTTCGTGTTTTTTAATAACTTGATAAATATTAACGCGATACAATTCTTATCAATACCAGTTTGTTAGTCATAGGGTTCTACCAATCACCTATAGTATAGAAGTTTATCGGGTATAGAACAAACGTAATTTACAATTGGGATGCGTTTGTGAAATAGCATGAGATCGTGATTCTAACAAATAATGCTATGAAAGGCACTTCTAATTATAAAAAATTACAAATTAATAATCTTTCGTAGATTTTACACACTAATAAGTGCCACAAAACAAGGTTTTTTTAAATGTTTTATAAAATATATTGTATTTTATTTTAAAAAAATAATTTTTTTGGCTTAAAAAATAAATTTTTAACTCACATTTCTTTGCTGCTAATAAAGCATTATATAACGGCCACTATGAGATTGTGAAGTCGCATGATTGATTTTATGCTCATAATGCAAATGGCTCACGGTTTCTCATATGATATAATTTTGTCTGCTGAATTTTTACACACATTACGGCATTAAATTCAGTTGCATATTTAAAAGCCATATTCAAGGCCTTCAAACTAGAATAAAGTGAAAAAATTAATATCTAACAAACTTTTCAAAATTATGTAGAGTAATCACCTGTAACAATCTGCAACACAGAAATTCAGCTTTTATAAAAACGCAGTGAATGTTAATGACCAGTAACCATCCTACAATGTCTAAACAGACTGTAACAAAGTATTTTTAATCGTTGCTTTTTTTTAGAATTCAACGTGATTATATGAGATATTATGGTATCTCATCATTCCACACATATTTCACGACCCTCGTCTTTCCTTTAACCATATAGTTTCTCGAATCTGTTCTTGTTGTTGATCAATTATTTTGATCATAAACGTTACAAATTCTTTATCGAGGTATTTCGCCCGATGTTCACTTAATATTTTGTATAAAATATCTAAACTGGGAATCGTGTTTAAATTAGCTGCTTATAATATTCCTTCATTAGTCTTAGCAAACATTTTTAACTCGACTATTATCATTCGTTCGTCAGAATTGATAATGGTTTGTAATAGTTGACGATAAAGCATACTCATCGTCAACAGTCGGATTTTAATAAAACATCACTACTAATATTTCTTTTTTTATCACATTATTGTGAAGAGAATCAAGCTCGTAATCATTTTTGGACATGTCTGAGAATGTTGACTTTTTCATCTCTTCAATTTATTCTACGTATTGAATATATATTATGTGTTCTGGTACTTTTAATGATGCTTATAATGCTATTTATATATTTCCTAAACATGTTTTTACATTTTTTTAATACTTTTTAATTGTATACTGATTCCCATTGCCTATAATATTTTGTCAAACATCCAATCATAAATATTTAGTGGAGTGTTGTCGCAAATGCGAAATCATAAAAGTTGTTATCGTATTTATTATACACCTGAATAGCGTCAAAAATAGCATCAATAATGATTAATTCTGTATAATTCGAGTAAAAATATCTTGATTTTCATGTAAAACGAGGCAAGAATTCACAAAAAGCACGCAAGATTACTCAAAACATCACTAATATAGTTAAATTAACAATAACACAATTATTTCAAATTTCTCGAATTTGAGCGTTGTAACAGTACTTCTTGTCAGCATCACGGTCAAAACAATAATGAAATAATTGTGTTATTGTTAATTTAACTATATTAGTGACAACGTTTTTTAATCCTGTATATTATTGAATAATCTTGCGCGTTTTTGTGAATTCTTGCCTTGCTTCACATGAAAATCAAGATATTTTCACTCGGATTACCACCCGTTAGTGACGGACAGAATAGCACATCAAACTCGGGTCGAAACGTTCAAGTTTTTAATGGAAGCTGTTTAATAAACACGGAATTAGTGACACGCACCAACAACAGCGTTTGACTCTCATTAGCCCTTTTTTATTGATTTATTAAATTCCGTATATGTTTTCATTGCTGCTCAAATTTTATATAGAGTGTCTCAGACCACCCGTACACCCCTTTTATCTTCGCAATATAAGATCCAATCAAAAATATGTTCAGACAAAAGTTGTAGAGCTTAAAAAGATCTATTTATTGATCTTATTAGTTTAACCTTGGGTGGCGTCGCAAAGGTCAGATCAAAATTACATCAACTTTTTATAAAAAGCCTTATAACTCGAAAAGTACTTAATGGAAAAATATTTTATTATAGCGTTTTGGAAAGCTCTCGAGGTAAGCTACAAGAATATGCAATAAAAAATGGAGGGTTCCATTTAAAAAAGTTGATGTAATTTTGATCTGACCTTTGCGACACCCCACCCAAGGTCAAACTAATAAGATCAATAAATAGATCTTTTTAAGTCCTACAACTTTTGTCTGAATATATTTTTGATTGGACCTTATATTGCGAAGATAAAAGAGGTGTACGGGTGGTCTGCGACACCCTGTATATTAACAATAAAGATGGAAGAAAACAGATTTTTATTGCTACACTGAGAAAAAAAGTTGTTGATTGAATTTTTCAACTTGATTAAATTCTTTCAGTTTAAATATTTATATATTTCAGTTAAATATTAAATGTCTAAACTAAAGTCTAAATATTTTATGTATTTAATTTAAATACATAAATGCTTAAACTAAAAAAATTTAATCAAATTGATAAATTTAGTCTAGCTAACAATTTTTTCTCAGTGTAAGTTTGCTATAGCGCAAAGAAGTCCGGTCTAGGCCACAGGACAGAAGACAATCGTGACTTCAGTAATGCGTGCCGCGAGGAGTGAGGAACGTCCCCATTTCCCACTACTCACCTTCGCTGATCGGCAATGATCTCCACGGCACGCATTAAACTGGATCCTCATGCAGACTCCGGCGATTTAGCACCAGCGCTGTTTTAAATGTTGAACAACAACTAATCCAATTTTATAAATAAATTCCTAAATTGTAAATTATCTTTATTATGTTTCTTTGTATTAAATGATATACAAATTTATTTATTTTTACATGTTTTCACAAAATTAAAAAATTCAGTCTTCAACCATAACAAATGTTGAATGTCTAGTGCCATTCTAATGACAATAGCGTGACCAAAGTTCGACCGAGTTCAACTTTTTTAAACAGCGTCTATACAAAATTCTTTGACTACATAACCTAGTCAAAGAAAACTACGAATTTTTTAATTGTGCGAAAAACATATAAAACCAAATAGATTTGCAAATTATTCAATATAAAGAAACATAATAAAAATAATTTACAATTTAAGAGTTTGTTTATAAAATTGAATTAGCTGTTGCTCACATCGACATATGTATAATGGACTGCTGATTAATTCTGAGAGGCAGACAATTGGAAGAATGTTTGTTTTCTGTCTACTAAGCCTGATTGGTTGCTGGATTGGTGTTGTTACTCCAGCAACAAATCAGACTTACAATTAGTAGATAGAGAACAAATGTTCTTCCAATTGTCTGCCTCTCACTCTACCTGTCTTTCTACCCTCACCACTGCCATTAGCAGTCCATTCTATATGTCGATGGTTGCTCAACATTTGAAATAGCGCTAGTGCTAAAGCGCCAGTGTCTGCATGAGGATCTAGCCTTACTCGCGACTCGCAATTGTCTATGTTTCCACCCTGAAATAATGCTCCTCAGCGATTCCGGGGCGGGTACCTTGGATTAGGACGTCTTCCGAGGAATTTTTAGCAGGTAGGGGAGGGAGATCGGACTCCTTTGACCGAGCTAGGTCTGGGAGGGTTCGGTCTTCCTCTGATTCCTGCACAATCCCAATTTTTGACAGGAAACCGGGCAGTCTTGAAGATTTTTTCTTCGTAAAAAAAAAACTAGACTATATAGACTAGACTATATTTTCTGTAGAAACAGAAAATATAGGAATATTAAAAATCACACAGAAAAAAGACAAATTCCTCATTATCAACATATAGAAATTTGGAAAAGCAAAAAAATAAATTCTGTTTTATACTTAAATGTTTCTTAAATAATCTATTTTTTCAGAAATCTTTGCATTAACACTTAAATCTCGGAAACACATCATTTAATGAATATTCTTGGGTGTACTTTCATTCAGTCTGTCTAAAGTAATAAATTTTTTTTTTCAAGAATTTATAACAATTCCATACCCAAATAAGCTTAAAATAGAAGAATGTAAAATGTTAAAAAATGGAGAAAGATTTCTTTCCTTTATGAAAACATTTATCTTTTCTTCTTAACATTGAACAGAATTTTATGGTAAATCGCTTCATTTTTTAATAACATAAAAGATACTTTCTCTAATGTGAAACTCTTAATAAAATAATTATCTAAAATGAGTTATTATTCTTATTGATGAATTCTAATAATACCTTAACATAATTTTAGATTATTAATGAAAATTGTTCTTTTTTAACAATTATTCTTTTGTAGTTTTACATTAGACGAAAATGTTATAATATTAAAGATGAAATGTATGTGTGTATTTGTGTGTGTTAATTTTTCGCATTGTTATGACGCATAAGAATATTGTACGGTATTGGCAGTGCGAAGTTGCAGAGACAATTAGCAACGTAGGTGTAGCGGCGAGCGCTCACGTATACTACCAGACGCGCGGTTCACCGACATATGTCTAGTTAAAGGACGGCGCTGATTGGATTAACTTTACTCAATAATTGCTGCTTTATTAAGCATTATAAAAAAAATGGTTTAGGACTTTTCGATTCAATTTTTAGCAAGGAATAACACTATACATAGTGGGCGCTTTTTAAGAAACACCCTGTATAGTCGAAGTACGACATTACAGCAATTAAGTATTTTCTTCATGTTTTTAACAATTAAAAAAAAAATAACAAAAGAAATAAAAAGATCGAAACAGATTTCAATCTGGCACTAATATAGTCGACCTGCAAAATCTTTAATGGCATCAGTTAACAAAGTTACATCCAGTACATGTATTAAAAATATATAAAATATATATATCTATGAAAGAAAATGTGACAATTATTCATATATATCATTCGCACTTGAGTCGAGATAGCAATACTCTTGTCGAAAATTATTTTAAAATTTTAAATCACCAAACACTGGAGTGGGGAACACGTATTCCTGCACTTCGATTCATTATGGAAAATTTTAAAATAATTGAAACGAGATTACAGGAGCAACAGTTTTCTGAAAACTACGCGTTATAAGGAACAAATTCGGAAAATTATCAACGATGATGAAAAGGATCTTGTCGAGACGTAGAAGAAATCGAAGCCAAACAAATTTTTGAAATATTTAAAATTCATTAAAGCTTTCCAAAAAATCAAAAAATGCTATCCGGATGGAAAGAAACAAAAACGCATGCGTTCTATAGCAGCATCGCTATTAGCGAACATGTAACTGTGTATGGCGTATTTGTGAAACTTTTCGGAAATGAACGCGAATAAATGATTTCGACTATCTGATACAATCTGTAAAAATAATTACAGAAAACGTGAACAGTAATTCAGATATATATTTCACCACAAGCACAAGCTGAAATGTCTTCTTTCGATAGGAAATCTTCGCTAACAGGCATTTAAAAGAATTAAGATGAATGTACGGAAAAATAACAAAATCGATTCAAAATTGATCCCATTCTTTTCAAAAGACTTTTTCGACTACGTCGCGGATTTTTTAATGCCATATTTCCCTTTATGGTTTGCCATGGGTATTGTACAATTTCACTTGAGCCGAGACAGCAATGCTCCTGTCAAAAATTATTAAAAAATTTTAAAGCAGGAGGAAACACAACCTCGATTCGTTAGGGAAAATTTTTAAATAATTGAAACAAGATTACAGGAGCGACAGTTTTCTGAAAATTACGCGTTGTAAGGAACAAATTCGGAAAATTATCAGCGATGATGAAAATGATTCGAGACGTGGAAGAAATCAAAGCCGAACAAGTTTTTGAAATATTCAAAATTTATTACCGTTAATAGAAACATGATTCAGCAATGTGAAGAGACTACAACAGTTTGTAATGATAATGATTCTCCGGAACATTTCGAAAAATGCAAAGGATATCCTAGGATATCCTTCAGTCATAGAATATCCTGGTTTTCGAAAAATCAGGACATCCTATGATTGAAATAGCAACAAATTATTATTTCGTTCGGATATAAGATATCTTGACGGGTTTCCCGACTTAAGAAAAGACATGAATGGTATTCATCATTGGTATTCATATTAGTACATTATTAAACCTGAAAATTTCAGAACGCTGATGCCATTTCAATTCACAGAGCAATACCTGGATATTATCATTATCGCATTTTTTAGTCTCTTATCCGGAATAGCAAAAAATAAAACCTTTCCTCTTCCATGTTTTGATACTCATTTTTGTCAGAGTATATTAACGCAAGAGTTCGTAAGCATCGGATAAAACAAGTGAGCAATACAAAACGCAATATGTAACTATCCCATGTGGTTCATACAAATTAATTTTGCAACTTATTGGACACTTATGGTGATAGTCCATTCACGGCAAACCATCGTGTATCTGGATTATTTATTGCATGGAAATCCCAAAGAAAAGATGCTAAAAATAAATGGAATTTGTAATTTCATACAAGAATACCTTGAAACACCTCGTGGAATGAATGGGCACTACACATTCCACAAGACATTCCTTCGCAAATAAGGAATAATATAGGAGGAAGTTGTAAGGTGCACGTATGCACACGAGCATATATAATTGCTTCCGGTTCCTATACACAATTCACTGAAGACGACATGAGTATGGTCCATAAAGGCATAGCAAGCTAGCTTGCAAATTTTGTCTCGGATAAACGGAAAAATAAAACAACCAAATTTTGACACTTAATGGGCTTCAACAGTATATTTTTTTGTTTAAAATAATAATGTAGGTCATATATGATATAATAAAAATATGTAAAAAATTATGTCATGCATGTTTATAATTTTAATAATGAATTAAAAATTGTCATTGAATTAAAGATTGCCATTTGAATCGGATTTTTTCGCGCGAAAATGTTGTATGACGTCATTATTAGCTATTGGTAGTTACCCAATCCCGTGGCCGCATTGGGCCGCATCTTATATCATATGTGCTGCTTTACGTCGTGTTTAACCTCAAAATTACTATCTGTTATCTGTTTGTATCTGTCATATCTGTCATATACACAAGATGTCAGAAGGAAAAAAAGAGACGTTATAACCTGTTTTTTCCGTGAATATGGAAATACGACGGAATTACGAAATCAAAACGTGCGTATATTGGATTAGTGCAAACTAGCATGCAAACTATCCGCCGAAATAGCTCATAATGACGTCACAACCAATCGTGTAATTACTGGACTCACAATGTTGACTATATATTATATATAACGATCTTTAAATAAATTTTACTGCAAAATAAACTTAAACAATAATGTTTTAATGTCATTAATAGCATTTTATAAGTATAAAGAATATTTGAAAAAAATTTTCAGAATATTTTATTTTTTTCTGTTGAAACCCATTTTATCGAATAACGAGCAACAATCAACCATAACTGAAAATTTTATTTTGAAATATTTGAAGAAATCTAAAAGTGCTCCATTTCATTTTACAAATATATTTGAGTTTAAAACATCTAATAATACAAAACGATAAGTTACAGTATAGACTAGAAGGCAACAAAAAACATACAAGTAAACAAACAATAAAATAAAAAATCAATTATAAATAAAAACAAGAAGAAACTTGTACTTTTCGCTGAGTATTTGTAATTTTTTTCAAATTCTTTGGGGATATGCATCAAGCTTTGTTTTTTGAATTTAATTGTGACACTCTAGTAAATTGTTTTATTTAATTTTATTATTTTTTTATAATTCGACTTATTTTGCCTCACCTTAAATATGTAATTTGCTTACAATAAATTTTTAACACATTTTCTTATTTTTTTTAACTCTGAGGGGATCAAACACCCTATTCCTTCTTGGCTGCTAAGTCTGTCTGCTAGCTTCATGTATCACTATGGACTATATCAAGCATTATCTTAATATATAAAATAAAAATTCATTATATGTGTCTGAGCATACAAAATTTAACTGCTGTAATTGATAAATTTTAATTTTTCGCTTATAATTTGAAAAGTATTATAACCTTGACATTTTTATATTAGGATTTTCATCTTCAAATTACCTCAGAAATATATCAAAGAGAAAATGTAGTGGAAAATCCTATAATACATACTTTAAAATATGATATATTAATTTCTATTAATAAGTTTAAAATTATTTCCTTAACAAGTTAAAAAAAAATAGAAATGTCAGTTTTAAAGATTTTTCAGTAGCAAAAACGTTATAATTTAAATATCTATAAACAACAAAGTCTGCTCAATTTCTGCTGCATCTGTTAGCATAAAATATCAACAGAGTACATGTTATGACTTTCTTTTTGGAACAGTACTTCTTGGAATGGATTTCAAATAGAATTGTTTTGGTTTTCCTTAAAAAAAAATGGAAATCTAGAAAATAAATAATTCCGATCGAATACAGATTGCGTTCCGAAATCTACTGTAAGTACTGAAAATCTATAGTTTATATTGCATTCATTATAGATTGTCAGTACTTTGAGCAAATATCAGAACACAATCACGGAACTTAACCAGAATATAACCTCAGATGGAGGATACCTAGGAGACCTAGGGTTGAGATTTAAAAAAAAATTAACTATCCATAGACACAATAAGCCTGCAGGCACATTTTTTTTCGTCTTTTGCATGCTAATGCAAATACTATGAAATTTCTGAGATTCTCCGCGAGTCTGTATATGTATTAATTATATATACAATAATATTTATTTATTACAAGTCTTTATTTATCATTTTATATTATTTAAGTAATGAAATTTTATTCATTAGTAATTAGTAAAATCATGATTTGTCAATTTTTCAAAAATATCAATTTTTGATACTTCAAATAATCAGTCAAACTTTTTAGAATGATTCATTTGAACTATTTTGTTAGTCCAAAGGGTGAACTAAAAAACTCCCTACTAGTTTTTTGCTTTAAGTTAAAATTTAAAAATTAAAGATTTTTTACTCAAAGTACTCATTTTTTGCTTTTTGCAACACAATTTATTCAATAAATTGTAATTACTTTAAAATATTATTTGGGTCTCAATTATCATTTATATCCGATTCTGAGGTAGTGTGCCCGATGAATACGTCTAATATTCGAATAAATGAATAAATATTAAGTATGAATACAAGTATGAATATAAGTTTTTTTGTATTCATAGGAAATGAATAAATATCTTTTTATTTATTTTGAATAATTACATTTACGAATATGATTACAAATATTTTCAATTTCGCATTCACTTATTTAAATATGAAATTTATTTAATAAATTTATTTAATAAATTTCATATTTATGAAATAATCATAAAATATTCATGAATAAATAAATATTTATAAAATAATTAATAAAATATTCATAAATGAATATATTTGAAAACCTAGTTTTAAATAAGTATATGAATGAATATTTTTTTAATGCAGAAATTGTGAATAAATAAATTTATAGCCCGATTACGCATTTTATACATTCATCAGGCACACTAATTCTGAGCTATTAGTTTCATATATTGAGTTAAAAAATATGTTTTCTATTCAGAGATAGAGCGTGTCAAAGTTATAGGATTCTACAAACCTATAGGTAGAGAGAAAGATAACCAAAAATATGTGAGGGGAGCTAGGGTTAAACTTGGCAAAAAATACAATATAATACAAAGGATCTCCAATATCCACTTGCAGCAGTGTCAAGATAAAAAAAGATAGAAAGTTAAACCAAGTTAAGCTATATTGGTGCAAACAGGACTAATGTTAATTTCCACTAGGCAGATTAAATTTGATCTCGGTTTAATTTTTTATTTTTTTATAGTTTTAAGAATTAGAAAAGAACAAAAAATAAGTTAAATTAAGATCAAAATTAATCTACATTAGTGGAAATGGACATAAATCCTAAAAACAGAATTCCAGTCGCTCACAGATTTAATCTATTTGTCCAGAAGACACATCCTGGCGTCAGTTCACGCAGCATAATTGCACGCCCCAAGTTTCCCTTGATCTCGGCGAGCCATAATTGCGATTCCGCGTGGAGCTCGTTTGCGTAGGGCAATAATTTGTTATACACCAGCTCTTTCTGCGGAAGAAAATCCACAAAATCCATTTTGGATGACGACGACGGCATCATCGGATTGTCCTCCGTGCTCTCGTGTTTACAGTCGATAATTATAATCTCGTCGCACGTGCTAACACAACAAATGATTATGAGAGCCGATTAAAACTTAGAGTCAAGTTCGGCAACAATGAATTGGAACAATTCGCGCGCAGTAAAATCACCGACAACTTGCTTATTCTTATTCATTTTCAATGAGTCATGTTTGTATCCCATTGTATCCGAGAAGCCATGATTAATTCGAACATGACACTGCCAGTACTGAAAATCTATAGTTTACTTCACGCATACTATAGATTTTCAGTACTGGCAGTGAATTTCAGAACACAGTATAGGTCAATAAGCACAAATGCTTTGCAACGCGGCGAACAGCATTCAAATTAGAACGCACAAAACTGCGCATTGGCTGCGTTCAGCAGAAAAAGCAGCTTTGCAACTGTTGTAAAATTCTTTGATACGATTGGTTCTTGTCCTTAATTCCATCAGGAACCAAGGGCAAGAACCAATCGTAAGAATTTTACAACAGTTGCAAAGCTGCTTTTTCTGCTGAACGCAGCCATTGTTTGATATTTAAAGCCTAAAGGTTGGTTTATAATAGCCGTAACCGTAAAAAATTAGCCAATCATAGTCAATTTATCGTCTTAAGTAATATCTTAAGATGTCATCAACCAATCAGAGAGCTGTATCAGCATTGTAAGACATTACTTAAGATGATCTTGAAATAAGAATCGACTATGAATACCGGCCTACGATGCCTCCCCACTCAGCGCAACATTAAACAAAGATAGAGATGGACATCTCATTTTCTTTCTCTTACTATTAGCTATACGCTTCCACTTACAGGAGCTCTATGCCTATTACACACCTTGGGTAATACTGAAGGAGACGGTCCTTCTCACCAATTTATCTCAAAATTTATAATCTTGTTTATTTTGATACGTACAACAAGAATATGAAAGAATAAATCGTCGCTCTCAAGCAGATAAAAAGTTATAAAGTGTAAAAGAACACTTGTGAGGTTAGGACTAGGAGGTCATTAGCTCAAGATTATAAATTTTGAGCTAAATCGGTGAGAAGGACCATCTCCTTCAGTATTACTTGAGTTAGTTTATGCAGGCAATAACCGTAAGAAATTGATCAATCATAGTCGAGAATTCTTCTATAAATCGATTATGATTGGCCAACTTCTTATGGTTACGGCCTGCATAAACCAACCTTAATGAGCTTTCTACAATAAACTATTAGTCGGTATGATAAGTTAAAAGCTATAAAAATTGACCAATCACAGTAGAATATGAAGAAAATATTCGACTGTGATTGATTAATTCTTACAGCTTATGTCTTAAGATACCGACTAATAGCTTATTGTAGAAAGCTCATTAAGGCCATTACACGTCAAAAAGTTTTTAGGTTGGTTTAAGGTCCATCTACAATTGGATTGGCAGTAGGGAATAAAGAATAAATTGACCAATAATAGTTGATTTATAGAAGAATAATCGATTGTATTTGGTCAATTTCTTACGGCTTAAAACTTACTACCGCCATTGTAGACGAACCATAATGGTCCTATTGTAAATGGACCTTTAGTCCCGGTTTACAATAGGTTACTACGTTTACACGGCCCGACTTACGCCGAAGTTACAACATCGATGTTATGATACTAGCTAATCACAATCTTTCCATTCTTCTGAAGAATACTCGTGACATCGATGTTATAACTTCGGCGTAAGTCGGGCCGTGTAAACGTAGTCGGTGTTATAAGCCTTAAGTCGTAAGAAATTGACCTGAATCATGATCGATTATTCTCCTCATATTTAATTGTGATTGGTCAATTTCTTACGGCTTAAGGCTTACTACACTATTGTAGACCGGGACTTATGGTCCGTCTACAATGGCATTAGTAAGCCTTAAACCGTAAGAAATTCGCCAAACACAATCGATTATTCTTCTATAAATCAACTATTATTGAACAATTTATTCTTTATTCGTTACTGCTAATCCTATTGTAGATGGACCTTTATAATAGTCGTTACAGTAAGAAATTGGGCAATCATAGTTGAGTATTCTTCTATAAATTGATTATGATTGGCCAATTTCTTATGGTTATTGCCTGCATAAACCAGTCTTAAAAGTTTTTACGTGTGATGGCCTTATGGTTCGTCTACAATGGCGTAAGCCTTAAGCCGTAAGAAATTGACAAAACACAATCGATTATTCTTCTATAAATCAACTATTATTAGTCAATTTATTCTTTATTCCCTATAGGGTCGTCCACGATTTTCGAATTTTTATTTTAAATGAAAGTTTAGATGTTAAAAACAACTATTACAATCACAATATATATTAAAAATGATTAAATCTGTTATTTTTAATGTATTAAAAATCATAAGCATGTTAAACGCAGATATTTTCGCGCGCCATGATGGCGTCGACAACGTGACGTCATAATTCAGTACAGATTTACAGTTCGTTTTCAAACATTTCATAATGTGTGAAAATATTGAAAATATACAATAAACAGTAATAAAACGTAATTGCAAGTAGTGCTACGTTCTCTTGTGTAAAAGTATGAGCTGTTTCTGCGCTTTCAAAAGTGTTTATATCAGTACCAAAAGGAGATATCAGAAAGAAATGGTTCGAAATCGCAAGACGCAACGACACTTTGTCTGCATTGTTAAAGTCCAGCATATTTTGTTGTAAAGATCATTTCAATTTGTTGTAATCTTAAATATTATTTTTGCAGTTAACTAGTAAAATATAATGACAATTAATTTCGTCTTACAGTTGCAAGAAGATGTAGAGAACTATATGAGAGTACGGCTTGATCCGAATGCATCTGTGCGATTAAGAAAAGGAGTATTCGAAAACCATAACATTGCACAGTTAATGTATAAGTAACTATTTCTTATTAATGTTAATTTCACATATTACCGGCTGACGCTGCACAGTCATCGCATTTAACATATTCGATTCTTTCATTTTTTCATCGACAAGCATTGATACCGAATATAGTTTATTGTGAACTCTATATGTTCAGGACATACCTTTCCTCTATTGTAACAAAAGCTGCCTTCTCGATTTAACTCTAAGAACCCAATTGCTAAATATCCATAGTTTTCATCTTCAAAATATTATATTTACATAAAAGATTTGTTTTTTTTTTACACGCTAGAATTGAACTTCTCGCGAGATTTTTCTTCTCTCTTTTTCTCTCCAATGTGAAAAGAAAATCAGAAAAAGATGAATCTATTATATGTCAAGTTGGTATAGGTAAGGGTTTCATTGTTATGTTTAATATATGTGGTTTCGTTATAACAAACCTATGTGTTATTTTTATTTATTTTTTATTAATTCTACGTACAGTTTTTACAAATACATACATGTTGCATATACTTACTTTTTAGCTTTTACACCGCGGATTTCTGCGATGATAAATACTTCACTTTGGGCAAAAAAATCAGAAATCATTAGTACAGTCGCTTTAGGTAGGTTATCCGACTGTGCTTGAACGAATCCGGTTTGATTTTTTCGCGACATAATTATTTTATTGCAGATATAAATAATAACTACAATTTCTCAAAGAAAATCAACCGATTGTCTCACAAAGTATTTGAAAATACTGAATTCTGACGTCATGACGGTTCCAGCCAATCGCAGAGCGTTTCGCTCCCACTTCTTTTATAAGCATTTCAATTAATTTTTATTGACATTATTTATTGTTAAAATCATATAAACGTATTGTAACTTCTTTTATTTCAATATATAGTATAGAAAAATAATTTTTAAACATTTTATTTTTGAAAATTGGACCCTATCCTATTGTAGATGGACCTTTAAAGGTGAAAACCGGCCTACGTCTGCGCAGAAAGTTGTCTCATGCTCCATGCTCGTCGTGATTTCCGGCAACACTAAAAAAGTGGGGCCCACTTGAAAGTGGGAGTTGAAATGACCAATCAGAAAATGCCGTGATGTAAGGTGGTAAGAGTATTTGCTCACCATTTTCGTGTGGTAGCATTGCCAGCAGGTCTCCATCAGTCTCCATCTCCAACAATGCAGAGTAATATATATGGTTCCGATCGTTCTAATTTGTAAGTATTTCTTATACTTAAATACAATCAAGCAGTTAATCAAATAATAGTCTATAGAAGATATACAAATTCTTAATGTATTAATCACTTAATGTATTATAGTAATTGATCTTACTATCAATTTTATTCAAAATTGAAGTTTTTTTTGGTAAGTGGTAACATAACCTTAACCCGGTAAATTTTTATTTGCAATCGTCAAGATCAAACAAAATAATTTTTTACATAAAGTTTAAAGAAGAAAAATTACAGTAATATAAATTTTATTTCAGATTATTCTTATTTTGAATGTTAATTTATACCTATTTATTGGATAAGGAACATTCCTCTACACTGTTATACGCGTAAAGTTTTTTTTATCAAAAAATTTTGATATAAGGGTGATTCAGAAAGACCTTAAGTCCTTGAAGGGACATATTCCTGAGGTTATTCTGAAACA
>QKQZ01008485.1:0-19586 GCA_003595255.1 Solenopsis fugax | reverse complement strand
TCTTGCTTATATATGAAACAATGAATTGTTGATTTGATATTAATTTTTTTTCTGTGTAATAATTTTAAAAACTTTTATGAATGAAATTTTATGGATTTGGATTAATAAGTTATTTTAAAGAAACAAAGTGAAGTATTCGACCGATAATGTATAATACAAATTGAATAAGAAAAGCCTTCTACGGTCGTAGCTAGATCTTTGTGCTATGTTTGTTTGTGTGATTTTATATACCCATTCAAATTTAACGAAACTACGCGCTGATTACTTTTCAGACATAACACAGCATTATTTTAAAGATAATATCAGGATATAAGAAAAAAAAAAGAAATCCTTTCAGCAATGGCGCCAAAGTTAAATACCGCGAATTTTTACCATCCTTTTTTTATCCCATCGTACGCGTGTGAAACAGCCGTGATTTTTGATCTAGGATCCTTCTCATCAAGGATCTCGGCGACCACAGGAATGTCGGTCAGTGTGCATGCCCCTGGCGGACCGCTGGTGGTCCCCGATTATCACTCTCGGGCCCGTACTTCGCGACCTTGAAAACGACACCGCTCGTTGCGGTAACTTCCTCTTTACCGCCTACGATATCGTGTGAATGTAAATTTCACGGTGGATGCCATTCCGGTGCGTAATGCGGCACTTCGAATTCAACACGTGTTTTCAAGAACCTGTTTGCGGTCGGCGTTGTTATTTTGTTTACCATGCAAACAATAATCATTAATTCACCCATCTTTGTTGAAAACAAAATTTGTCAATGTTTGTATTTGTACAATTAACAGCGAACATTTCCGAGTAGATTAATCGAAATTAACGAAAAATAAAACTGGGCTATTGTCCCGTGATGAAATTAACAATTATCGTAATGGCATCATAATTAAATCAGCAATCGGTTATCCAAGTATTATTAGTTTTCCCTTTTCTCATATTTCAATCAAAGATCCGCGAAGAAGTGAAGAAAGAATGTCACACGCGAGACGTTAAGATCAGCACTGAGGCGAGAAGACGGTCCTCTTTGAGAGAGCAGGTCTCTTAAAGAGGATGTATGGGATTAAGATAATAGTCTCGAGAGGGAAGGAACTCGGAAGGTGGCGGAGGCGGAGAAGCAAAAACGAGCGATATGATGTGGGTCAAAGTCTTCGGGACTGGGTCGCCACCGTTGGGTTCCTTCGTCGTGGGTCGGAGTCCCTTGCAAGCTTCTTCGGGATCGACCACAGCTCGCCGCCCGTCGCGGAGAGGTTTCAATTCCCACGACGACTTCGGACTTCCGATACTCCTCCCCAGTGCCGCGGCCGGAAGTTCCGAGGATGTACTCGGCGTAATTCGATTAACGGAATAGCAAGTCCGCTCTTATCGCCGGACAAGGAACCAAATTCCATTTCTCTCTAGGCGATTAGACATACGAGATACACGGTAAAGATACGTTTTAGCACAAGATTTATGTATTCACGCTACTTTTAAGGAAACTATAGAACTTTGCAAGGAAAGAATTGCATAATATAATTGTATATGTAATAAACAAAACTTATAAAGCACAAGTTACAATTCTCTCTAATTTTACGATGCAACGAGTGCCAAGTGATATTTTAATACCTTATCAACTGTAATATTATCAGTTAACAGACTAAAAATTGATATCATTCATCTTGCAAAGTCTAGAGTCGCAAAAATGATTTCGCTGTGTTCTCTCCAGAAAGAGGGAGGAAATGAAATCTCGCAGCTCTGTGACAGATTCATTACAGGATGATATCGCGCAGCGGAGAGTGGGAAAAAAACGACGGGGAGGTTTTGGGCGATGACCGATGGTCCGTGGGGTAGGTTGTCGCCTTTTCTTCATTTTTCTTCCTCGCCACGTGCCATCCCTAACTGGCGTCTCTGTTACGTCTTTAATAAGATAAAGCCGGAAGCCCACTCCCGAAGGGGAACGAATCTTTTAATCCACGTTCGAAATTGCAAAGGATAAAAAATGCCGCGCAACCGGTAGTAGGAATATATTGTCAGTTTGCAATCTTTTAATCTGACAGGTGCGCGAGATTTTTCGACGAAGAATTTCTGAGAGTATTTCCAAATTATCAACGTTAATTAATAACAAATACTGTAGTGATTATCTAGATTATCTTATTCTATTAACTCGACGAAATGTGCGAACGGTTTAACAAACAGAACAAACTTTGCCTATTCGCGCGAGAGCGGAATCCTCAGCTTGCAATTATCAGCGCGGAAAATGGAAATGGCGGCCCGAGCCTGTTCCGGCGGCCGCGAAATTTCACTTTCCACCCTTTCCATTCTCGGCCAGCACCGGCCACCACCGCATTCTATCCTATCTGCCAGCGCTATAAATTAA
Source organism: Solenopsis fugax (assembly GCA_003595255.1). Taxonomy (NCBI): domain Eukaryota; kingdom Metazoa; phylum Arthropoda; class Insecta; order Hymenoptera; family Formicidae; genus Solenopsis; species Solenopsis fugax. Next base: position 17,242 of record QKQZ01008485.1, on the reverse strand, counting down.
TACTAATCTCGGAGCGAGCTCATGCAGGCTTCCTAGGCCGCGAAGGGCGGGCTGGATTTATTGGGATTCGAGTAACTCGCTGCGACGTTATCATCGCTCGCTCCACTGGTGCACCGACCATAAACGCCATCGCTAATCGTGCTTCCGAGTTGTAGAGCCACGTTCAAGGTCGTGTTACAACATTCTGTAGCCTGACAAATCTTATAATGCATCTTGATGCAAAAAACATGGTGTTGTGGTTATTTTTAAGTAGATAATTTAGATAACTCTTCAGAGGAATCAAAACCATTAAGAAAGATACTTGGCTATGTATATAGATATAAAACCGTTATTAGATATAATACTTCAGTATATTTTTATTCTTCAGCATTAAAAATTCTGAAGGTAACGATTCACAAAAAGTTACAAGAATTAAAATTTGTTTATGTAATCCATTTTGAAAAACTTTTTCAGCTCGCTCTGGCTAGGGTTAAGACGAGGGGCTGAGCACCACTGCAACGTGTCTAACGTAAGAGTAGGCGGCCGGAGGTGGAGGAGGTGAGAGTGAACGTGCGTAGCCGAGGGGGCCAGCTCGGGCAAGCCGGACTTCGAGGTCCTCCACCCTCTTTCGTGCCGCCCTTCGGCCCTCCTCGTGTCTACCATCCCTCACACCCAACCCCTGTCTTCCCGCACTTTCTCTTCCTCCCTCGGTCTCGGCGACCTCCAGGAACAGGCAGGGGTGGCTTCGCGACGAAGCTAGAGGAGACGAAGGAGGTGGTCGGGGTTCGCCGAGGAGGAGGGAGGAAGAAGAGGGCCGAGGGGGTTAGGTCTGAGCCTAGATCAATACTCGCATCTCCTGCCGGCTGGACCAGGCCGGACATCGCGTTCCGAAGCTCACCTTCTCGCCGATATCAAGCCACCCTACCTACGAACCATTCTACACCCTGCACCCCCGCGGCTGGTCCATACTTCTTCCTTCCTTTCGTCCCGCCGCGGCCTCTTGGCCGGTCAGCTCTCTCGCAATTTGCATTCGTCGAGACGAACTGAGGCTTTCGCTGGAAAGAAAATTTTTTGTTCCGCTTCAGAGGCGTTCTTACGATTTTTCGATTTATCGATTCCATGTAAGAAGTATAGTTCTATAAAATTCCGAGGCTCTAGTTATATACATATGTATTTTATATTTTAAAATGTAAAGGAATTATTGTATTAAAATGAACGATAAAGTGCCTTAAACTAATGTAATGCGTTAATAATTTTAACTTTAGATGTTATCAATCTTTTTCTAAAGATAGGATTTGAAAATCTTTTTAATTCTTCGAATGCATTTTACAAAATCTTAAATTATTGAAATTATTACAATTATTACAGACGTGCAATGTTATAACAAAATTTATCAAGAAATTTTTTAAGACACTTTTTAAAACTTTTATATCGTTTGAAAATTGCAAACTAAATTTAGGATTAAATTCTGTAACTCCGAAGATACCAAGGCCGGTTACTTGGCAGCTTCCTGGATCATGGAGAACCACTGCACGTCGGTCAATTTCCCCTTAGTTTCGCCTCGTACGGGAAGGATGGCCGCTCGCCTCCTCGAATACGTTGGTCTACGTGTCCGCAAACGAACACAAAAGAGGGAGAGCGGACGATGTGGTTGGACAAGGAGCTGGACGCGAAAGACAGAGAGGGAGAGAGGAACGCGCGATCCGTACACCCCCTACGTGTTTACGTATACACACGCTTACGATACGCACACGCGTGTAGTATATTCCGGGAACGTGCCCCGAGAAAATTCGACCGGTCGGTCGTCGGTCCATTTGCATGCTCGTCTTTTCCCGATCCCTCTCTGATATTCCCTTCTTTTGGATTCCGCCTACGATGTGGTCGTCCAATAACCAAAAAATTTCACACCACCTCCTACCCTACGCTTCGTTTCGCGGAGAGCTTATTCAGAGACCTGATATTCACTCCACGTTACTCTGTGCCCGAATATTATTCACGCCCGATAAAAGCATTGGATTCTCTCGTCGAGTTTCCTCCGCCAAAACTTAATCCCTTCCACTTCAATTAAGCTTAATTGTAGATCGTTAATTCTTTGGAACGCATCAGTCTTATTCTGAAAACGTCTTTATGAAGTCGTTCCTTTCAAAGGAGCTACATCACTCTTTTTGAAACTGAAAGGATTTCATTCTAAATGTAACTTCTTGAATATCTTCTTACATAAAATTAGTGAATTTGTGAACTAAATTTCATGTTAGTGAACTAAAATATCAAAGATGAGATATATGAATGAATTCTTTTTAGATTTTCCATTCCAAATTTTTATTCAGTATTATTATTTTTAAAAATTATGACTATTTAAATCAAATATTTCAAATACTTATTTTATTGATTTAATATAGTATATTATTTTTCGTAAGATGTTATGTTAGGATTAAATATAACGCGAATTGTAATTGCTTTTTGTTACTGCAGACATGCCGATATAAAGCAACAAACATATATTAAAAAATAACATCTAAAAAAGAATCCGGTCGCTGATATACTTGTTTGTTCCGGACGTGATAAAAAGCGTGAAAATCGACAGCCGGTAGAGAAAAACTAAAGGCTAATTGCTATTCCCTGAATATCTGTGTCCAGCACGAGCAGAATAATTGCGTGCAACGCGCAAAACGACACGTCGTTTCTGCAGTACTCATGCAATTTATGCGATGTGCAATTGCATGTTCCAAGTCACATTCGAAAATTAAAAGAGTCTCTACAATTTATTTTGACGAGCTAATAGTGCCGCGCATTTCTCGTTCAGTCTGTAGGATTTGAATAAATACAAAAATAACTGATTTGAAAAATACTAATTAAATTATTTTGTAAAATAAAAATAGCTGTTTCATTTTTAGCTCTCAGCGACAAAAATGACATGTTTAAATAATACACACATTTATGTATGATGTTCTTCAATACTACGTTTTATTATTATTATTGTTATCACCATGACTACGCAGTAAAAAATTGTGCATTTATATGTTAAAATTTCCTTGTGTTACCACGTTTTGATTACTACTTCAATGTAAAATTAACATACCACTGATATGTTATTATTTTTATAACATTTTCATGTGTTACATTAATGTCAACTTTATAAATTAACACTTTGTGTATGTCTCTTAGAAATGGAATATTATTTTGAGTACTTTTAATACAATTATTTCAAATAATCAATATGTCTCAAAGTTAAATGTTCTATTAACATTCCCTATGAGTTATTGTAACTACTCTTCTATGTAGTTTTTAAATAATTTATATGTACATAATAATAAAAATAAATGTAAAGTATTGTGTCAATTACTTAACATTTTTAATTTGTCAATAAGTAACACAATGAATAAGAGTTATTTTAACTTAAAATTTAGAGTGGATTTTCTGGGACATGCAAAAAATGTTAAAATTAGCATTTTATTTTTTACTATGTATTATATTAAATTTATTCGCTTAAATAAGAAAAATATATTTCGTAAGAATAGGATTTTCGCGTCATAGCTGGGTTGGCCACCACTGTTCACTTTCTCCGGGCGAGAGAACCCTTTGGCGTCTCACCCCCTTTGGCTCGGCTCGGCTCGGCAGCCCGACTCACTCTCGCTCTCGATTCGCTCTCACTCACCTCCTCCTGCCTTGCCACCCTACGGCTCCGCCGCGGCCACCCCGCGTTGCACCCTTCTACATCAACCCTCGCTTCGTCCCGGCGTCTTCTCCCCTCCCTGCCGGCAAGTGAGAGTGGACCTTGGTCCAGCGCTGAATCGACCCTCTTTGCAACCTCCGCCTGACTCCGCGCTCACCCTCGCGATTCCACGGCCGCTCGTTCCTTCCTTTCCACCCCCGTCGCTCCACCATACCCGTTGCCGCCGCCACCGCCGACGACGACGACGACGACGACGACTTCTCCGCACGTCGCCGCACCCTAATCCCCATCTCGAAGATACGTCTACCCTCGAAACTCCGTATCGATTGGCAGAGGCAACGCCAGAGAGCGCCACCTAAAGCCACCCCCGCGGTTCTCGCTTCTCTTTCTCGGCCACTGACTATCCTTGAAGTTTTAAGGAAGGCGCGGAAGATTCGATTCCTTGAGCTCAGGATACAGCATAATACTTCTTTTTCACTGGTCAGTGATGCTCTCTCTAGGAGAAAAGTTCATTTCTTCTATTAAATTATAAGAATTGTACATTGTATGAAAAGAGAGAGAGAAGCAATGATCAAAACTAAAAATCGCGAGTCATTTAAACTTGTTCTATCAATTTCTATGATGAGCAGACAGCAATTATTGTTATGCATAATTATTACACTTTCTCTGACCCGTGAATCGTAATCCAATTCCATCTAATTCGAATTCTGTAGTTTCATTCACCAACTTTTGCTGTATTCATGACGTGCATTGTACAGGAAAGCGCTCACACTTGCATCGGACAATGTATACTTCTCAGATATACTAATTCATGAGCAAGTAGCCGCGAGCGTTCCCGTTGCAGGCTGGTTCTGGCAAAGCAATTAAATGGCGTTGCGGGCCACTTTCGTGCGAATTTTCGCGTGTGGCCAACCGACATCTGCGAGTTGCGCGTGTGGCTATGCGGTGGTAGTTCGGGTAAATGTTGGGATAATTGGAGCGAATCATGCGAGGTTCGCCGAGCGCCCTTTCATCGGCGCCCGGACTTCTCACTTGCGGCCTGAAAATGCGTGTGAATATTAGGAATGCCGCGGCATCGATTTTAATGAGGGAACCGAGAGAATGTCGCAGAGGCACAACATAAACGCCGTAAGGTGAAACTTGTCGTGGATACTTCGTCATTTAGTCTCAACGAAATGTAAATGTTCCGCTACGTGGCAAAAAGTTACTCAATTTTAATGAAAACTGAAGAGAAGTTTTTTGCTCTATTGACGTCAAGTCTATTTAAAGATCTCGTATTAAAAAGAATACGCGAGGTTCATTTACGCGACGACTGGGATTATACGCTATCTTTCCATTCGGTTTTATTTTTATTCGATTAAAAAAAATCCCTCACGTATATGTTCAGGATAATTACTTTGCGAATTTTGCTAAGATTTGACTACATTGTGCGATTTCTGCTATAAGAAACAAACGTGACGGCGAAGAGCGTTTTGCATTTTAAAAAATCAAGAAAAGACTGTGATTCAGCAGATTTTTGTACTTGACAAAATTCGTTTGTCTCGAAGTTCGTATTTCACGAAGAAAGAAGTCAGGCAGAACGTAAGATAGTGTTATATGCGTAATCCCAAATAATTTAACCTTCTAATTATCTCCAAAACTAGCCAGGAACCTGTTAAGAACTATTCGGTAGTTAACGATCGCGCTCACTCTAAACGTTACGTAGTACCGATATTAGAGGCATTACTAGATCCATTAGTTGGTTTTATTGCGCGACGACGATCGTCTAGCAGGTAGATGGTCCGTTTCGAGCACGAAGTAGCATTTTGCGTGGACAGCGGTCGTGCGGTTAAATACACCCGCTCGTTAATATTACGGGACCGATTAACGTGGCCGATCGGAGAGTCTACACAGTCGATTCCCCACTTCCGGTCGGCGGAATCGCACCGTCGTCGATACTCGCGTCCGCGTCGCGAATTCCGCCGTCTGGTTCGGCGGTGGGTCGTCGGCGATCGTTAAAAAAAAGAAGGCAATTAGCGTCGGACGCGTTTGATCGCGTCGTAAAATCCATCGGCCGCGTCCCGCCCCCGTCCCGCTGGGCACCCCGTTGCTTCTTCTTCTTCTTCTTCTTGTTCTTCTTCTTCCGGCGGCGCGGCCGTTAACGGAACGGCAATTTAACAGCCGATAAAGTCCGGCGATGGCAGTGGGGATAGATAAGGCTTCCTGATGGCGTCCCGAGGTTGCCGGGATAGGAAGAACGTTATGACGAATTAGGCCACCCTCGCTCCTGACACCGTCAGAAAAAGGGAGGAGAACCTACCCTACCTCAACGAGAGATATGTTCGGGGCGTCGTTAGCTAGGTCGATGGGCGATTTATTTGATGCTGTCTGGCCGATGGTGATGCGTTACTACTGCGTGCTTAACGAGATAAACTCTTCAGCCTCACGAATTCCGAGCTGACCCCTATAATTGTGATTTCAGGTACGCTTTCGGAGCTGGGTTTATGGGACCAACGTTCCAGGTGGCACGATGAATTTTAATTCTAAGCTCTTCCTTTCCATACAAATTATGTTAAGCAATTCGTAGTGACTAATGAGTAATAATGACCATAATAATATGAAAGTTATAAATAGCATACAACAAGAAAAGAAAAATGTATATTAATTATACCCGAGTTATTATTAAGCTACTACAAAAAAAGAATAGTTTTATATATATTGATTGTTTCAAAAACTAATTAACTAAGCGAAACGTTTTTATTGAAAACATCTTTTTGCTGAGATTTAAGCAGTTCGTTTATATAATTAACTTTGCCTTCAACAAACGCGTGTCTGAATAGTATCAGTCGTTACTACTGCGCTTAATAAAATCAACTTTATTTCTGTGTGTGAGCATCATTTTTATCTATATAATAATTGAAAATATAGTATAAAATGAAAAAATGTTATATACAAAATTATATGATTTTCCACTTTGCATTTATAATCTGCATTTGAAAACCTTAAAATGTGCGCACCGTAAATCGTTTAAAAGACATTCCGCATTTTGATGTAACCGCGAGCTCTCTCGAATCGTCTGATGTCTGCACTAACTCTATTTGAGATTTTAAAATTCAATGAGCCAATCCGATCGCTGACTATAGGCGGTTCTCTCTGTGCGAGACCTCGCAAGGGAGAAAGACGTTGGAAGAGAGGAAGTAAAGGGAAGAGAAAGTAGGGAGGGATATGCTCTTTGTGATACCGTTAACGGCCCTCTTCGCCCTCTCGAAGTCTTGGCAGATCAAAAGCATTACGCTTGATGGCCAACTTTTCGATTGAATGTCCTCGACATGCGGAGTCGTTTTCTGCGATTCGTCTTATATGCGAAATTTTCCAATTAATGGGATCGATTGCTATTATGAATGACGACAAACTCGAATCAACTCATAAACACAGCTTTGACCACTTTTCCAGTTTCGATTTACATCGCAAATGGAATTAAATTGATATCTTCTAATTTAATACACGACTACTTGCTATTTAATGTAGTAAATAATTCTTTCATTCAATTGCATTATTTTTATTAATTCTTTTATTTATTGCAACAATAATTCTTTTTAAATAAAAATTATATTTTTTGACAGTTATAATCGTATAATTGATAAAATTAAGTATCCTTCTTTACCATCTTTGATTACTTATTATTTCTCTTATATTTTATTTACTACACTTGTATATCCTAAAAAAAATACATATAAAGAAATACAAGAAATGATATCGTCACGAAAGATTATTTTGTTATGAAACGGCGTTACATGGTACTTCGATTATTTCATGAAGCTCTCTTTCTCCGGACAACCCCGGAGAATCTGGTATCTATGTAGGAAATTATCCCCAGTAATCGTTACAGTCCCGTCATCCCCCACGGTTGGTAGTAAATTCTTGAGAACCGACCAAGGTGTCGGCCGATAACGACCGGCCGTTTACCGGGCGTATAAATGAAAAAGCGAGAGTCCCGCGCACCGCGACTGGAAGCTCGTAATTCTGGAGCACCCCTCGGACTTCTAATAAATGCCATAAGCTGTTCGCTGAGAGCGAACATAATTCACTCCTCCCCCGCGTTACGTAAATGCACACGCGCGCGATAATCCAATAAACGCCTGGGCGCACGTGTGTCCCGCTCTTTAATAAATTTGCCCAATAAATCGCGTCAATGTAATGCGACAGTTACATAATCGTATTTCAGTCAAAGTGAAGGGAGAAATCTGACCTCGGTGGCGGTAGCTTGTCAAACATTTGAAAATACTTGCGATTCTGAGTCTTATTCTCTTGCACGTTTTCTACGATTTCCTTCTACGATGAACGACTGCACATAGTAAAAGAAGATAGAAAGATAATAGAGATATACATATACTCGTATATAAATTACTATATTCTGTCGAAGAATTAGATCCAATAATTCTGTTTATTCAGATAAACAACAAGATTTTGACACAATACCTAATACGCAATTTTTCGTGCCGATTTTTACTTCAGAGTTGACCGATATTATTTCGCGTACGTATTTGACGTGCTTGTGAGCTAAAAAATTGCGATATTATTGGAGCAGGAGGGTCGAAAAGGACAGGGTTGTTCCAGCGACACTCCCGCTTCGTGATTCTAAAGTCGATGTTACGAGTGGAGTTTGCCAAGATCAATATATGAGAAAAGCAGTTGCTTTTCAATGTGCGAGAAAATAGTTGCACTTGGGATCGAATATAATCCGTATTTTCACAATTCTTATTGAAGTGATGCAGCCTCGAAGCATCCAATTCTTAGAAATAAACATCAAATTATTGGTTACTGAAGTCTTATATTTAAGGGAACATTATCATTTCGAGGCTTAGGAAAAAAGAATATTTTTATGTGAATTTTTTTCGAAAAGGATGTGGATAATTTATTTTAAATTTTCTATACATTGCAAGTAAAAAATTTTAATTATAGATAAAATATGTGTATAAAGTTTAAGAACCGTCCACATACTTTCTGAAAAAATTCACATAAAGATATAACAAATATAGAAACGGAATTAAAATTTTCCGATGATAAAAAGTAAGAATGTGTCGTAATTAAACGACCTAAGTTATCAAAGAGGAACTCATTATAAGAGACTTTGAATTTTATCGTTACTCGTTTTCCGCAACGCCTGGTATCACTATACCAGTCTCAAAAGCGTTAATACCAATGAATGTCACGATACACTTATCGAACAGAAATTATACATAGATCGGATAATTATTATTCTGATGGAGCTGCCATAAAAGCGCGAACAGTAAAATATTCACTTGGCTCTTACGACAACGGCTTTAAACGACGCGCTCTTCGTATTTGTGCCGAAAGTGGCACTTCTTTATTCCGATGGAACGGCCATTCGGTATGCATATAAAAAAAAAGAAAATTTTCAGTTATTAAAAATAGTTTATGCCAGAAAGATCTGTTCGTTCGTTAGTTAGAACACGTTCTGGGAATTCGTCTTTAATGGGCGCGTAGAGTTTTACGTGAAATGTCTCGAGACCGCGTGGACGACTTTACGACCTCTCGTTTCAGACTTCGTTTCGATACTACCGCAGAGGAGGAAATGTCTTCGGCTCCGGCTCGTCAATCTGGCCTGGCTGAGTAATTAAAATTGATGCCGCGTTTAGTGAATGTAAATCGTACCTCTGTCGTCGTGACGCAATACTCCTTCCCGAAGATAAAAGGGAGAAACTATTAGCCAAATTTACGCTGTTCCTTTTCGCGCACCGACAGATCATCGATCAGAATTAATAAAACGCGTAGATCCTTCTTCGATGAGGAATGAGAAAAAATTTTTAATACAGTATTTATAGCAAAATTAACATTCTAACTTTTTGCGAAATTAACATTCTAATTCTTTTCGAAATTTCAATACGTTATCTTTACAAAATCTTCTTCCAGTGATAATTATCATTGTCGCGTTGTGCCGCGTTCCGGTATCGATTTCGCTGTATTGCTTGAAAAGTTGGATGAAACGAAGAGCTAGAGGAACGCAGAAAGTCATCCAACGGCCGACACCCACGTCATTTTTAACGACGGCACGACACGGAGTAATAACGAGTGACAAAAGAAAATCGCCGCGCTGAAGTCTTGTCGCGTGCGCCGAGCCATAACTTCGCGTCACGGCTGAACATTTCGCTCGTCGTTACGATCAGCGAGCACGCGACTCGCACGGAGCGTGAGCGACGGACTCGCGAGCTCGTCGGAAATGACAGCCGGCCGGCTATCCGATGTCGTTTCCGTGATTTACGACGAGATAGCAGGGGCGTTTCATCGATTACGGCCATTTAATGACCTGTAACCGTGTTAGACGAATCGCTCACTTTCGAGAGGGTCTTAGTGGTCTCTGAGAAGAATAGGGATCTTTGGAAGAGTTCCTCGGATTTTCAAGATTTGCAAAATAGAAAATTTCCAGAAAGAATTAGCAATATAGGCTAACTATCCTAATTACTGCTGCTTTAGTACTTACACAGAAAAAAAATTAGTATCAAATCAACAATTCAATGTTTCATGTATAAGCAGCAATATAAAATCTTCTTGGAAGTATTTATAATCTCAAAGAGACATAATTCGCTAACATAAAGAAATTTTGTTTCTTCATGTAAGCAAATTACGTCTGATCAAGATTATGAAATTCTTCCAAGAAGATTTTATATTGCTGCTTATACATATATGAAACAATGAATTGTTGATTTGATAGTCATTTTTTTCTGTGTACTGACAGTTGACTTGTTTATTTCGTAATTTTTTTAAAAATATAAAATAAACATTCTTTCATATCATTGTTCAAGTAAAAAATTTAATATACATAAAATAAAGGCAAAAAAGAGCAAATTGATTATTTAAATATAATGAAAGAAATAAAAATATATGATATGGGCTTATTACCAGAATTAATATTACTTTTCCACGATCGCACATATCTATTATTGCTTTCCCATTTGCTGCTCGTGTGCTCAATACTGCCACGCATTTACTTATGATTATATGATAGTCTTAAGTTTAACATTTTTATAATACGCAACACTCTCATACTTTTTATTCTAATACTACAATTGAAAAAAGCGGCTGCGATTGGAACAGTTACGAGTTATTATTGCATCATTACAATCATTTAATATATATTTTCACATCAAGCATGTTGAAGAAAAGGAGAAAGAATATTTCGTTACTGTAGCTAGTTTTGTAGTTAAACTCTTTCAAGCTAAAGAATCTGCGATAGAATCTCTGTAGCTTTTAAAACCTGTGCAGTATCACTGTTGCTTTTTCAAGTTGAGTAAACTGCAGACTACGTCGCGTCGGGGTTCGTTAGGTATTATCGATTGTTGTTGGGGCGAAGTTTCCGTTCAGCACATCGGGACAAGAAGGATCCGCGCGGACGTGTTAGCAAACTGTGCTTCAGAAGAAAGCGATTTGGGTTATGGAGCTCTTCGTGCCAGGCTCTGGTTCTTGAGGGCTCGGATTGTCAGTAGAACGAGCAGTCGCGAACGAGCGTGAGTGATGGGTGAGCGAAAAGCTGCTCCGAATGAGCCAGGCGGTCGAGGGAGGATGGCGGGTGAAAGGGAGTAAGGTTCGCCAGTTCGCAAGCAATTATCGCGCGAATCGCGCCACTTGGCAGCACGTAGATTGCCCGGCGTTAGCTATATCGATCTCATTTGGCTCATTTCGCGGTTGAACTTTGCGGCGCGATCGATGATAAGAGCCCCTAACCAAGCCCTCTGTTTCACTTCTCTATCTGCATTATCTGCTCTATTCTCCATATTTATTCTTATAACGGATAATAAAGGCTGAGATAATATCTAGTCTTGAGCAATCGAGATTTTCTTGAAACACGATTCCCTCAAAGGAAGTTCTTTTTTTAAATTATAAGCAAAAAAATAAATTATGTATACTTTCTAATTGTATAGCATTAATTAAATTTAATATGTTTATAGTAAATTAGCTTCTGTAAAGAGAGAGATATGAAAGATTTCATAAGTCGAACTTTTTCTCACGCTATCATTATACACTCATTTAATTCATCGACAACCGAGAACGCATACAGAGTAAGATGAATTAAGTCCGTTTCCGCCGTGGAACGTACACTACACGTCGGCGTTAATTTTCTTCAGTTTCGCAATTACGCGCGCCATAATCACTCCTCTCTCCTTGCTCATCTCGGACATTCCGACAGTAACATCGCCGACCCTCACTCGCGCGATTATAATTAACCGATCGAATTGAAAGAGGGAAAGGCGTCTCACGCGACTCGTGTTTCAGCGTATTCGAGTCCCGCGTTCTAAAAACGCGGAACACGAGGCACGGTAGTTACCCTCTCGGTCTCTCGGCATAACAACGTCTACCGGGGGCCCGGGGTATCATAATATCGTGTATACGAACATATATAATGCGGTGGCAGACAGCAGTACAGGGACCTTCGCTTCGCGAACACGAGACTGCTCACGTGCGTACGCGCACATTGCGCGCAACTTGCAAATCTCTACGGAAACTGACAAATTTCACCTCTTAATGCGTACGTTATTTATTTTTAAGTAAAAAAAATTTTTTTTACATTACATGTGCATCTGTACAAAACGATGTTAACAAGTATAATAGATATTGATACTCATATTAAGTCAAAATATATCTTAATCGTTTTTTAAAATAATAGATATTAATTTATTACTAAAAGATGAAGAGATAAAATTTTTTTCATTTGTTCGAATAGAATTTTTTTTCTACGTTTGTATTATACCATATATAATTTTATACTTTTTTCGTTGTACATTTTTTACAGCCCGACTCAGATAAACGTCTGAGACGTCAGAAATCGTTGACGAGCAAAAATCACGGTGTCATGAATAATGCAAAGCTAATTCTAGGATGTTAAAGGGCTATCGTGCGACGACTCGTGCAATTTGGGAAAAGCCTGGCTTCGTAAGTCTCAAGGTAGCGGCTTGCTTCCTGCCAAGTCGCTAAAAGCCCCGTAAATTATTGCCGAAAGTTTACAGGGTCCGCGCACCGTCCCACCCTGTACCCCTAATTGTGCTAATTATTATCATGCCGCCGGATGTGACGAGGGGAGACCGAGAAGTCAGTCGGATTTCGTGATGTCGTGGCTATGTTTTATGGTCGCCAACACGGAAGGCAACGCCGGCAAATGATCCGAGAACTTCCAGGCGATGTGACAATCTCTCAATTCAAGTATCACGAAGTGACGAGCTATAAATAAACTCCCGTCTCAACACTCTCGCGAATAACTTGGCGGAAATAAATGATAATGAATGAGAGTTACGTAGATTAACACAAAATATTTTATTACCAGCAAGACTAAATGAGCAATTCTTCAGCGTGCGGTTTACTAAAATGGAGAACAGGCGAACAGTTACACCGTGTAACTTGATTAAATTCTTGAATTGCGCGCAACGCGGAGTTTCACAAATGGGCGAGTCTGAGGGTTACCTTGTCAATCTCGCGAGTTGGCGCGTGTTTGTAGCTGGGTATACGGCATCCGTGTGTACTGGCGGATATATAGGTATATCGAAATGCCGAGCAGGTGTGCACACAGAGACCATTCGATAATACGAGCCCGAGCGAGGGTGGCCGCACGGCGAAGGCCGAGCACGCCAGTCCGTGCTCAGACGTGACTCGCGAAGCAACCCTCATTTTTTGACCGACCCCGTGTATCGTTCTCCCGCGCTCTCTTCGCTTTCCGTCTCCAATATCGATCGGCTTATCGGTGTTGAGGTGCGTAAACCTGTCGCGCGCCGATGTCGCTCTCGTTGGAGCCGCCCGACACGTCGATCAACTGTCGACATTGACCTGTCGACAACGAAAAACCAATAAAAGTTAATAAAAGCGCGCGCCTCACTGAATCGAAAAGTGTCTTCGGCTGGTGAACCAAGAGACGAATGGATCACGTCGGTACGTAATGTTCTCCGGTGATGCGTTCTAAGTTATTGATTTTAAAGAGAATAACAATTTCATAATTATACACAGAAAAAAATGACTATCAAATCAACAATTCATTGTTTCATATATAAGCAAGAATATAAAATTTTCTTGGAAAAATTTGATAATCTTAATCAGACGTAATTTGCTTACATGAAGAAACAAAATTTCTTTATGTTAGCAAATTATGTCTCTTTGAGATTATAAATACTTCCAAGATTTTATATTCTTGCTTATATATGAAACAATGAATTGTTGATTTGATACTAATTTTTTTTCTGTAGTAACCATTAATTGTAGCGCATATAGTTTCGATAAATTTCGATAAATTAATTCCATAGAACATTTCCATTAAATTAATTACTTCCACTAAATTAAATTAATATTTACTACAGTACAGAGCAGTGTTAGTACGAAATTTATCACAATGTTATACCGTGGTAAATAGTAGTTTGATTTATCGTGTTATAAATTTTTCTATGTGCTCTTCCACTGACTGCGACTTCAAATTCAGCAGGCATCGCTTGCCACACACAATTAATATGTTAACATATTCTTTTAACATAACAGTTTCGTCGAGTCATCTGTTATTGCAGCCGTTGGATGCAGCTATTCGGAAAACAAGAGCGAAATAGCTGAACGCTCTGTTGCATTATGACTTTATCTGCGTCGTGCAAGTCATCGATCTGCGCAACATAGTCTGCGTGATTGGGTCGATTCCTGGTGGCTCTCTTTCCTTTTCTTTTTTTTTTTTACATGTCGTTAGTGCGAAAAAACGTCAAGTCTACCGTTCGACGTTATTGATGATTTCTACATTGTCAGCGATACTGTTGATCATAATGAAAAAACGCGGCTCTCGAGAAATGGGCTTCAACGGCTGCCGCGAGTTCTATAATTATTAAGCAGCAAAAAACTGGCGAATCCAGAAGAAAAGGAAGGGGATACGCTATTACTTTTTGTTATGCTACCAATGTGTTTATTCAAAATCATTGTTACGTCAAATAAAGAAACGTGACAATCAGCCGACCACACTCGCAAACAAGACGTGGCATTGAGGAAGTTAATGCGATCGGCTGCGTTCACTAAACCGAGAAATTTTAATCCTATTAAATATTTTCGATGCAGCAGCATCGTTGCGTACTTTGTGGCAATTTTTTTGTTCGTGCCTCTCGAATACAGAAATACGTGTCTCGCGCAACGGAGAATAGAATAGAATAATCTACGTCTGTAAGATAGTCTACGTCTATATTCTCTCCTTTCAAAAGCCACTTCAGATTCTCTGAAGTTGATCGTTCTCTCACAATTCGATTTTCGGATGTTGTAACACGACTCCTAGACGCGTTTCTTTCTCAAAATCCGCAAACCCGTCGAAGTGAACGGCGATCGCATGGATGTGGAGTTGTGGACCGAAATAAATTAAAAATTTACGGACCATGTTAATCATGACGAAATCAACAATGTCGAATTTATTAACATTTGTAACGGATCAGTGAGAAGATATCAGATCATTTCCATAGGTTCGTTTTACTTTCTATAAAAAAAGAAATGGATAGAAAGTAAAATAAACTTGTGGAATCTAATATCTTTAAGTATATCTTTTATAAATTAATTTCTCGTTGATATCTTTAAGAATCTAACAAAAAAATATGATAATTCCATAACTATTTTCAGAATAAAAAAAGTTTACCTCATCAGAATAATTGTGAAATCTCCATCGTCAATTTAATGAAGATCAGATTAATGAAAGAAGTGGAACAAGTCATTTAAAATATCTTTTTTTACTTGTTGACTTATTCATAAATTAATAAAGTAGTAGAATTAATTTTAAGATTGACTTTTTTAGTATTTTCCTCAATTTTTTCGTAGAATACCAAGTTGTATATCATCCTTCTCATAGCTTCTATCCATCACTTTAAGAGCCGTATAGCAAAAACTATTTCTTATTACTGTCATTAACCGCATATCAAGTTTTACGAAATAGACCGCAGGTTGGCGGTGGTCGGCGGTGGCGGACGAAACAAAAGCGGCTGGCGAAGGCGAGCGCCGAGTATCGGGACAAATCGCGTTGCGTAAGACGCCGTCGCCGCCGCCTTTTTATTTCCCGGAAATCTCTCGATTAAATGTTAGACGTCGAGGAGAGCCTGCTGGGCAAAAGGATGACAGGAGCGATCGGCGGCGCGCGCGAAACTCGCGCGCGAGTATGTTGCCGAGTGTGAGTGAGCGAGCGGGCACACGCGAGAACGATCGCGCTATCCTTGATATTTAGCGATTGATTGGCAGGATTGCCAATTTGCTCAATTACCGGCGAGTTTCGCGGAACAGCGAATCGAAATTACATGGTCGGTGCGACGCCTAAGTTTGCGCTGGACGGACCACAGCGTGTAAGATCGTCGTTTCTCTCTCTCTCTCTCTTGCTTTCCTTTTCTCGGCCAACGATCGCTGCCTTTTGGAATCCGATCGAGGAGGCCCTTCGGTCTCGATAAATAAACCGTGCCCAACGGATACGGGGATTTCGAAATTCCGGAATCCATCGCGCTGAGCACCGTCCAAATCGAGTGCTTAGTGCCGGACGAGATCGATTAGGACCAAACGGTATATTATCTATCTAGGCACAGTCGAAAAGGAACAAAGCGTTGAATAAGTAAAAAGCAACAAAAATAAAAATTGGTACTTATACGAGTGGTATACAAACTAGGTTTGGAAGTCACGATAAATTCTTAGATTTCTTTTTCTCTCTGCAGAGTTGAAAAAAAAAATAACTGCTATGAGAACGTAATTATATTTCACGTTGCATAATTTATACAACGTTGTCTGCTTTTCCGCTTAATTACGCATTTTCCACTTTCGTCGCGTCCAGCGGAGAGAAAGAGAGAAAGATAAGTTAATTTTACGTTTCTAAAATGAAGCATCGCAACGTGTGCGAAGCGAGTTGCATACAAACGCGGGATATCCCGGTACGACGTTTCGGGCGCATGAGAATTGCGTGCGCTGCCGGACTTAGCATGTTTGGCTTAGCACCGTTGCTAATGTTGTGTACTAATGCAGACTACGAATTTCCATGTTCGCGGAATTACGAATGTCCGGCATTAACGCACGGCGATTTGATGCATTGTATCCTACTGTATTCACTCCGTTGCGGATGGCCGCCTGTTAACCCGTAAGTGCTCGCGTGACTTTTCTGACGTACACAGAGAAAAATTTGTATCAAATCAACAATTCATTATTTCGTAAGAATATAAAATCTTGAAAGAATTTACAATCTTAGACATAATTTGCTTACAGAAACAAAGTTTCTTCATGTTAGCAAATTATGTCTATTCAAGATTATAAATTTTTTTCAAGATTTTATATTCTTGCTTATACAAACAATGAATTGTTCACTTGATAGGGTAAAGTTGCCTATTATGAGATATCTTTTTTTAAAGGCTTATAACTTATTTAATTTATATCGTTAACTTCNTTTTTGAAAGGCTTATAATTTATTCAATTTATATCATTAACTTCTATTTTTATATACAAATTATAGTAAATATATTTAAGTTTCATCGCCAAAAGTTAGCAATCGATAATAGTTATACTTCGTTGTACATGAAATTTTTTATCAAAATTGCCGATTTTGCTAATTCAGAAAAAGGGTTCCTACGTATA
>QKQZ01008484.1:0-24708 GCA_003595255.1 Solenopsis fugax | reverse complement strand
TATATATATATATATATATATAATAAATACAATATAAAAAATATATAGAAATTGAATAAAAATAAATTTTACAAAAAATATTACTGTTATTGTTCATGTCATATTACAAAGAGACGCAATAACGTCTCGTGCCAAGTATACATACATACACAAACACACATATACATATATATAGGGTGGTCTTAAATTATTCTAAAAGATTTTAAGAAATAATTCATTATTAACTCAAAACGCAAATTTTTGACACGCAAATACGACCATGTGTTTGAAATGATTTAATTTCAAAGATACAAGGTGTCAAAGTTGAAGAACATTTTTTTTTCTTGAAGATGAGTATTTTATCAAAAATAATAAAGAAATGTTTTTTTATTTATCTTATTTATAAAAAAATTTCAAATTCGAAAAAAACAGTTACGTACCGATTTTTTGTAAAAGAAATCTTCGCTTGTTCTTAGGTTTGCCTCTGATTGAATAAAAAAATAATATATGGCCTTAAAAGAACCTTCATATGTTATTAAAACATATATAAAGTTTCATCAAAATAATCCGAGCAGTTTTCAAAATTTTTGTAAAAAACGAAATGTTTTCTTCAACTTTAACCTTATATCTTTTTGAAACTATGCCATTTCGGATATATGGAAAGTTCAAAAGAAGTTTTCATCTTGAATTAATGTGAGGAATCAGCCCTAAAATCTTTTAGAATATTTAAGGATCACCCTATATATAATGCAGAAATATATCCCCGCAAAAGAGATATTACAACGTCTCTCTTTATATTCTTTATTAAATGTGCTCTGTTATATGCATATTCTGAAATACTAGCATTATACACAGAAATTAAATATAATATCAGATAACATTTTTTTATTCCAACAAAAGAGTGCAGGAAATGTAATTCATAACCGTTAAATGTAATAAAAACTGAATTTATTAATTTCTAGTTCGTTACATTTTTTAATTAATTGACTAAAGAAACAATTTGTTTCCTATGACGAGCATAATAGGTTTCTGAAAGAATCTGCGTAGCCTTGTGAAATTAAAGTGTTTTAATGGATTTCGAATGCTAATATATTGTACGAGATTATATGAAAATACTGTAAGAAAGTAATTCAAGTACAAAATACGTAATGTACGTACGTTTGGTGTGTACTTTGCGGGGAATATTTCATGTAGAAAATATATTATTTTGGAATACAAAATAGGAATTTTCCGAAAAACGAATACGGAATATTTTATATCTCTAGAAGTTTCTTTATGCCAACTGCGCTTGAAATACCTTGTCCATCCGAGGTATATTATATTTGCATGATGTCTGGAGACCACGTTCTAAGGTCCAACGCGCGTGTCTACGTAACTTCAACGCCACACGTAAACTCACGCGTTCGATCTAGAGCGATAGTCCAACTCGCCGCTGCGACGAGAAGGCGAACCGGAGATAAAGGACGGAAATATTCCGCGGTACACTCCTTCCAGAACGGACGAAGTAGTACAATCGCGAATATCACCGTTCGACCGTAGAGTAATAAGTGCAACTGTCGATCGTGTCGATATCGCTACTGCAATTGACATCGCGTTAACAAAAATACATTCTTGTCAGTTTTGCAGTAAAATTTCTATACACTGCAGAAATATAAAGAATATAACGCGAAAACATTCAGTGAAAATTGCTATTTTTTGGCGACAATAATGGAAAACTCAGAAATATACAGCCTGTTATATTTTATCAATAGTTAATATAAAACTAAAATATGATTGATTAGGTGCTTAAAAGTATCGCAGGGTTCCCATATTTCATTTAAATAGGAAAGTTATGAAATTTGGCGAACTGTCTGCGTCATCCGAACGTTGGGAATTTCTAACATTCAAACGTCTTAGAATTGGAGCACATAGTAACTCACCAACTCACAAGAATGTTCGTCAAATTATATCACTTGCCCCCCTATTAACTATGCTCGAACTCACCTGGAGTTGCTGGACGCCACGCTGTTGTTAGAGCGCGATCTGCGGCTCTTTAGGGAATCGCCCCGATTTACCACTCCCTTGCCCGTGATGCTGAAATGTCGTAATCTGTAGTACTCCTCCTCCACGCCGGTGTTGGGCATACTCGCCACTCGCGATCTCTGTTGCGGAAGACACAGGTAATTCGGTCGACCGGAAGAGCGACTTCCGGGAGCCTTCACCGACTGTGATCGGCTATGATGCGGGCTTCCGTATCTGCGGGTTATCCGATCGTCATTACCTGAATACTAACTATGGAGAACGGTTTTCGGAAGGAAAAGTTCATACTTGGAAATAAAATCACTGAAATTAAAATTTAAAAAACTTTCATAAAATTTGATAATATATTGTAATTATATATAATATCTTTTCATGTTATTGAAGATATACAATAAATATCATTTTTTACAGTAATGTATTCATAAATGATTTTTTGAAAATTTTGAAACACGATTTTCAATTCTTAATATGAAGCTTACTACGTGAATATGTTATATGTTATAAAACTATGAAAAATATATAATGTATTTGGATTAAAGACGGATGTTTTGAGAACTTGTCATAGTATTTATAAAAAATATTATTATTAAATATCTATTAAAAACATTGGAATCAATAATTTTTTTATTAACATTCATGTTAATAAAATATATATCTCTTTACAAATTTTAATAAATTTGCTTCTCTTTTTAGATTCAAATCAATGTAGCTCTGGACCATTTAGAATTGGGCATCTACATGCATATATAAATATTTCTATCTATAGTGCTTGATGCTGTTTCGAAGTATGGATTTTTTCTTCTGTGTGACGCTTTGTAAAGTATAAATCTGTAAATATTGAATATCCCTGGCTAAAACTTCCGACAAAATTTCCTGACAAACTTCTTTTTATCGAGACCGACAGTATACTAAATTACTTGAAATACATGAAAGAAAAATATTTATTGAACTCACTGTATTAGAGATGCGAAGAGCGGTTTTTTATGTTTTTATATATTGTATAAATATCTTAATATCTTGTTATCCAAATGTTATCAAAGCTGTTTTAAAAGTGCTGTTAAATAATGAAATATTAAAAATGAGTAAGATAGTAATACCCTATTACTACTGAGAGAAATGTTTTGTAAAATCAACCAAAGTTTGGTTGATTAGTGATCAAATGAATTTTATAGTTACAGCTAGAATTTTATAGTTACTAAATATATAGTTGTTTTGACCAAACAATTTGTAGTCTTAACCAAATAATTATTTTTATACAACAAATTACAAAAAGTTTTTGGTTTTTTGTTAAATGTAACAAAGTATTTGGTACCAGTAACTATAAAATTCATTTGATCACTATACTACCAAACGATTTTTCTCAGTGTACGAATCGATAATAATGTCGTTTAGGCTCCGATCAGAAAATTATCTCTTTTTAAAAAAAAATTGTATTTAAAGTATACACTGAAAAAAAATTTATGTTCAAGTAAATATATATATTTTAATGTTATTTCCTTGATTAAAAACAAATAATTCCTAAGTTTAAAATCTACTTATTTCATACTAGCTTATAGATATTTATTTAAATTAAGGAAATGTTATTAGAATAAATATATTTACTTGAACATAAAAACCTTTATTTTTTCAGTGTATTAAAATATAATTTGCATTAAAATGTAATTATATTATGGAAAAGAGAAGGAAAGAACTTTAAAATAGAGGGAATATTTAACCAAATATTACCATTGTGTGATTTCTTTTAAATTTTATGAGGCTTGTATCACCGATATATTGATCGTATCGTTTCCTATATCGTGAAACCACAAGTACCGCAGTAACGGTCGATATCTGCTTACCTCATCTCGAAGTCGTGTATCTCCTGCAGGGTGAGGGTGTTGGCAACGTCTAGCAGCTGCCGCATGTTCTCCTCGCGTCGCCTGACGTCGTTGTCTGGGTGCAGCAGAATCGTCGCCGCCGGCGCGCCGTCCAGCGACAAGGACGGCTGTTGCACCACGATCGTCGCCTGGGTCGATCGCTTGCTGCCGCCACCGGCACTTCCGCCTTTCGGATATGAAAAATTTACTGTCCGTGTTATCCCGTTCTCGAGCTCGTTGATCTTGCGGGTCACGAATCGGCGGGAGAAAGAGAGAGGCTCTTCTCATCCTCCGCGTCCTCGTTCCCGTGTCTCCTTTCATTCCGCTCTCGCGGAATGCGTTTCTGGGGTTTATGCTACCCTTCTTCGGTTCCCTTCCTCGGCAAAATTGCCGAGGAGGGTACGCTTACGCGAGATGCGTGCCTGACGGGGCGCATCCGCGCTCCTCCTGGCAGAATCGCCGTCACTCGTAAATCAATCTGACGATAATATTTCGCGATAATCCTTTCGATGCAAGGGTAGAATGTCAATAGTGCCGACATTATGGAAAAAGTTTTTGAGTGTATTTACCCGTCGAGTGTACAGACTGGGTTAAGGGGTCGCTACCCTGCAAGATTTCCCACTTTTAGCTTAGATAAAATGAGGCTATACTATCCCCAAAGAGGGATAGTATAGCCTCGATAAAAATGAAAGAATTACACGCTTTTCTGTTTGCCATTTTATTTTCTTATCTTTTTCTTATTCACGTATAGTTGATGTATAAAGCACATCAAATCGATTGTTGCTTCTATTTTTAGAGTCTTTCTGGAATATTTAGAATCAATATCAAAAAGAGAAATGCCAAGAATAGTTCTTTAACTGTTAGCGACTGAAAATGAGATTGAAAATGAGAAGTGAAAGTGAAACTCGTTATGAAATTAATTTTGATATTTACTTTAACAAGAAATATTAATTTCGCCTGACAAGAAAATTTAATGTCAAAACTTGATAATTTAGATGTCGAATATTACATATTTATTATATTTCCGTAATATATAAAGGTCGTTGTAACACATAAAACTTGTTTGGATTTAAAGTTGACGCTCAAAATTGATTGCAGCTTTGCGTCCCATAATAGTATCCAATTTTTGTTAGGAAACTTATCTTCAGAATCGATCACGCAATTCTTCCTCGAAGGTGCAAAGGTAAAAAGCGAACAAATGCGTGAATGATAAAAATTTCCATGCATAATATAGCGATTGCTTTTTTTTAGGATAAAACGCGTAGGCTATTATTAGAATTTTGATTAAATGAGATGCATGTGACCTTTGAAATGTGTTGAAAAAAAATAAAATCGAAGAAATTTATTGACGATGAATCTATCGATGAACATTAGTTTACACAAAATTTGAACAATTTCTTTACGAAATAAGATTTGAAATCAGTGCTAACAAAAAGATCGTCTCAGCAATTCTTTTATATAGAGATAGTTGTGATTCTCTCGTAAACTTTTCTCATCCGAGCATCTTCTCGGTGTAGTAATTTCTAGCCCAGCCTGTGCAGAGGTCGACGAGTACCTTTAAGACGCGGAAACCCTCTAGTTTAAACAAAAGTTCCGCAATCTGCGAGCTCGAGTCCCGCGCAATTGCAATTACCGAGATTTCATCCGACACTGTCGACGTGACGGATGGAATAATAACGGGGATTGTGATTAGCGAAGACGGCGATTCCACAGGCATCGCGGTGAAACTAGTGAATAGAAACAAACAGGTAAACGACAAAGCGTGATTCATTAGCAGGAGTCGCAAAAGCGGCATTCCCAAGTCTTCCCTTTCGCGCTGCTAATCGGCGCGGCGTAGCCGAAGCGAGCCGATCGCATTGCAAAGATCGATATCGCGTGTGAATTAAAACTGGCGTAATTTCGACGAGTTTCCGGATCTCGATGCTACAAATATGCAAAAATGAAAATGAATTTAGTCTTGCGTGCTCTTGAGTGATTTTGCGTGTTCGGCATAAACCCTCGGTCGAGATGAAATTAGATTTAATTTTCTTGAGCTCTCACTCTTTTCGGAACGCGTGCTGGCGTCCGAATACTTTTTTAAGAATAGCATTAATTAAAATTTGAAAAGAGAGAAAGAGAAGAATATAATTAAATATGTTAAGTACTTTCATCACACAATAGAAAATGACTTAAATATAATATCAACTATATACTCTCTACTTTTTAATACAGTTATAAAATGTTTAATGATAGCCTTTTCACGTAAAATACATTTTTAATTGAACTCAACCTCATAAAAACTAGTCTTAATTGTATTTATTACGGTAAAAATTTTGCGAATCGAAAACGCTACATGCTTATCTTAGTAAAATGCATTTGTTCTATATTTGCAGCATTCAAAATATGAACTCGATGAAATTATACTGATTTTAATTTTTAATATCGTGGGATCATCGATGAATCTACATCTATCTCTATTCATCTATCTATATAACAACAAACTTCACATTTTGTAATACATATACACTACCAGAGAAAGCAGAAAGACGGAAAGAGAGGAGGTAGAAATTTTCTCTAATGAGATATGTAATTTTTCTTAGAAAAAAAACAAATTTTTTTAGTACAATAAACAATATAATAGATATAATTTCAATTTGCGCCTCTGGAGATACGTAAAATTCAAAATATGAATATAACAAGTAAAGTAAATTTAGGAAAAAAAAAATCATGTTTAATTTTTACAGATTAATAATAAATATCTCATGTTCCTACCTCCTCTTCATGAATCGTTCCCATAAGCATTGAATAAAGTTAGTGGAGGTTTAATTGATTCTCTGTTATTTTTATACATCTTTTTTTATAAAAAGAATGGTTTTTTTTAATCCTCCGTAAATTTAAAACTAGTGTTTATGCGAACGGTCTATACGACGGCGACAGAAACTATACTAAGCCGACCAGTGTATTTTGCACACGCAACGGATTTTCAATTAACGATCAAAGCATCGATGACGGCATTTTCCTCGGCTACAGGCACCGATTATCATCGCAGACTTCACGGAAACGAGCTACGACATTAAGAACGTCTCATAAGGACTGTGTTTCGCGAAGAATGACTTTCGTCAAGAACGCAATATCCATTCTCGTGTTTTTTTTCTACTCTCTCCCATAGGATCGATAAATGTCGTCGTTGTAGTCGCTATTCGTTGCGTTGCTGTCTGAGATTCACGCGAAAGAGGCGCAAGCAGTTGATCGACAATGCAAGAAGAGCGAGAGCGAGCGAGAGAGCGAGAGAGCGAGAGCGAGAGAGAGAGAGAGAGAGAGAGAGAGAGAGAGAGAGAGAGGACAGGGAGACGCAGCGCGAAACCAAGAGATGGAGAACAAAAGAGAAGAAGCCCAAGCGCATTCGCATAGTCGCATTTGTGTTGTCATATCGTATCCATGTATCGTATCGTTATAAAGGGCGGCCGCCGAATGATAGCAAGCTTTATGAAGTCGTGTCCCACCGCTCTCACTCATTCACACACATCATTATCATCAACATCATCATCATCATCATCATCATCATCATCATCATCATCATCATCATCAACGTCATCGTCATCTCGTTATCGTCCCGTTATCATTATTATTATCATCGTCGTCGTCATCGTCATCGTCGTCATCCTCGTCGTTATCGTTGTTGTCGTCATCGTCATCGTCATAGTGTCATCATCGTCATTGCATAAGTCTCATGCGCTTTCGACGGTCGCCCCGGTGTGGATACGAGAATGACTATATCGTCTATTCGCCGGACTATGTAATACCTATTGCGCAAAACGGGAAAAAGAGCCTGACCCATGAATGAATGGCTGAAACGAGTGGATGAGATTCTGAAAGAAAAGAACATCAATTCATTTCCTTAGAGCTACCGTCCATTTTTTCTCGTCTCCTCTCGTTTCCTCTACTTCACGCACGCGTTATTACACGTACACGCATACGTACATATATCTATAAACACACGGGATCGATTCACGTCGATTAGCACTCTAACTCTGATTAGGTATATTTTACCTCTTCGATTCGTGCGAATGTCAAGTTGACACAAAGGCGCGAGGTAAAAGCAAAGTATTAAACGGAAAGCCTTATATATAGGTTAACGCTAGATCTCGGTGCTAATATTTATTGTGTGATTTTATATACCATTTTCACACAATAAATATTAGCATCAAGATCTAGCTTCGACCTATAAGGCTTTTCGTTTAATATTTGTGTTTTCACGTATGGATCGATGTTCTCTATTTAATATGGTTAAAAGCAAAGTAATTTACATTTTCTGATAAAAGAGACAACGCAGTGATAACTATTGTATGATAATAATTGTAATATCTCAACTTAATTAATTTTGACAACTTTCAATTAATTTTAATAAGTGTTGATATTCTAACAATACAGTTAATTTAACATCTTAATTTAACTAAATTGACAACATTCAATTAATTTTAATAAGAACATTAAAATATTTCGTGTTTGACTAAACCTTTCCACGGACATTCTGTATTATAGCCAAGATTGTAAGTGTCATAGAGAGTGTATAGCTTCCATACAATCTAGGGACAGTGCATTCCTAACTGGCATTACTTAAACAACTCGACTGCAGAATCGGTCGATAGTCTTGGTTAACTGGTTAGAGCGGTCGACAGTCCCGGCTGAGTAACACGCTGCTAGAGAGTAAAATCAGTGATTCACGATCAATGCTAACCGAGGTTGCCGGCTTTCTGCCTTTTAATTCATAATGATAACCGCGAACGAGCGATCGGTCACCATTAGTAGGATCCAAGCTCATCAAGTAAATTACTGTGAATTTTGGCAATCAGAATGAAAGAGGATAGGCAGGAAGAGAGATAGATAGTCCGAAAGGGAAAGAAATATATTCGCGTCTAGGAATTCGAGACAACGAGGTAGCTGGGGTGAGGGGGAGGACGAGGGTCAATGAAACGCGTGAGAATTCTTTTCCTTTTATCGTCGACGAGGGTCGCGACGTAGTAGAATCTTGACGTCGCATTTAAGGAACTATCCAAGAACGTAATGTTTGGGTTTTTCTACTTCGCAGAAAATAGGAAGAAGATTCTCGAAAGACTCACCCGTTGAACGTCGCGATTTCGTACTCGCGCTACTTTGAATGTTACAGCCCTGCGTGTTGCATGGCTGTGTCGCGCCTATTAGCGATATATCGAGCGGATTGGTCGTCACATTGATGTTGGGCCTCTTCTGACTCCGCCTGTGATCGCTCGTGCCCTTGTCCAGCGCGTTCGCCTGAATCGAGTTGGCTTTACCGCCGGCCGCGTAATCGAACTGATATCCCATCCTGGCGTTCTGCTTTTCCTGGGCAGCCACCAGATTTCGGATCGAGGAGCGCGTATCGGCCGAACCGGGCTGGCCCGCGTCCACCGAACCCCTCACGGGAGTGCTAAATGCAAACGAGATTATAGGATGCACTCTCGTCGCGATTACGCAAGTGGCAGCGACTGACGGATTCACAGCCCAATCGAAGAGAACTGTCCACTAACTCTATCCCAAACTTGGAATAAAATTTAGCCCAGGAGGTCAATTCAAAAATTTCTCTGTAGCTCGTAACTTAGCCGTAAACTTTGTATCCCGAAGGGAAAAGATAGCAGAGGTAAAAGATACATTAACTTCCTTAAGAAATCTCAGTTTTGCCCGAAGCAGAAATGAAGATCTTTAATCTGGAAATTATTGCATCGAGCGATTTAAAATCGAGAAAAAGGGAAATATAACTGACACACATAGTGGCTTGTGTAGGCAATATAATTTTATAGTTCATTTCTTTTTAAATCCTCCTAAAGTTCTTCTTTTAATTTCAATATAGGAAAGTCTTCCGAACGTTTCATGCACCCTTTAGACATTTTAATATTTCTGACTTTGATTTTAAACTTTTTATCATATCGTAGCATCGACCTACATATTTCGCATTCATGACATTGATCAGCTAAAATTTCTCTTATACTAACGTAAAGTCTATTTTCAACGATGCCATTTACTGCCTCTCGCCTAATCGCGCGTTTCACTGAGGTCGTTATTCATCGGAAAATCAATTAAATTTACCTAAAGAAATCCGCGGCTCTGAGATCCGGAAGAGGTGGGGTTCTGCCGCTACCGCCGAAGGTGAACCTGATCTCTTGATGCGTGGAAACTATTGGCGTGGGTGGCGGAAGAGCCGTCGTGCCCTCGGCGCCGTTACTCGCGTTGTGTTTCTGACTGGTAGAGGAACCGGTGTTCGTCTTATTGTTACCGTCAGGCTGACCCGAATCGAGTCTCGAGCGCATGCAGCGACCCGAGGGCCCGGCGACCTCGGTCCCGTCGAAGGCGCAAAGCGGGGTCGTAGGCGACGACGGATGTGGTAACGGCGGTGTGGTTTGATTCGCCGGCGCCGCGACGGAGATCGGTGACGTCGGCGTCGCCGGCGATGAGGTATGACTACCCCCGATCGTGTCCTCGGGATGTCCCCGATGACCAGCGGGATGGATGGATGATTGTTGCGACGGGGCTGAAGCGGGAGGCGACATTTCGGCCGGCACGTCGATTAGATCGAAGCTGTCGTCTGGCTGCTCCCCGTCTGTCGTCGTTACCTGGAGAACGAAAACAAATCGTGCCAACGATACGTATTAAAATTTTTGATATTTTTCGTGTTTTTTCATAGATATATAATAAGTCTGTTCACTTGTTTCATAGTTTAAGAACTATTTATGTCTCGATATATTCTCGGTAAGGAAGAATTACTTTGATATTATACATGTAAGCATACACAAAGATATATATAATAAATACTTGTATTAAGTTCGCGATGGACAGCAATATTTCGTGTTTGAGATCTCAAAATAATTCTTCGTTACCGAGAATATATATCGAGACATAAATACTTCTTAAACTTTGAAACAAGCGAATAGATTTTGAGAAATTAAATTTCAGAGATGCAATATAAACAGATTAGCAATTGCGTTTTAATTAATTTTCAGTAAATTTTAATAAAGTTATAAAATAATTTAAAATTTAAAGTAAAAGTATATAATAATTTAGAGATTAAAATTTAGTATAAAAATATATTTTAACAAAAATAATATTCTAATTTAGAATAAAAATATATAATATATAATATTGCGAGAATTGAAAACTTGCGATAAATAATTTTTCTCGACAATTTCATTAAAAAAAATCGATTTTAAGTTCGTTATAAAATCTCGTCATTAAAAAAGTTGTACAATATTTCACGAACGAAACTAATTTTCTCTTTTTTTCTTTCCTTCTTTCTTTCATTTTTTTTATCTTCTAGGATATTTCAGATTTTCTGTATTTATCAGATTACCGCCTCGCGTGCAACGTTTAAGGTTTTTCGCGTGGAACCAGATTATTTCCTTATTAAGCACTTATCACTCGCGAAATTAATTGATGTATCCGAGTTCGCAGAAATTAATGAATGAATGTCTTCGAAACGGTTGATAATCTAAAAGCATTGTTTGATATCTGAAATTGCTTCGAGATATTTGCTCGTTACTTCACGAATCCAGACGCATTAATCACTCCCTTCAGTTTCGCCCTACGAGGAAAAAACCTAGTTCTCGTAATTGTTCATTTAATTCGGGCGTATTTGTTAATTCATTAAAAATTAATTTAACTATGTTCCGAGCGAAAAGCATATATGACGGGGTTCGCACGTTGGTTTCATACTTAACTGCACAATGAAATATGAATACTAATCAAAGGTGCACATTAAATCCCTACGCGAAGAACACACTTTCCTCAGTGTGGTTTCGTTAAATAGCAAACATGGAAGTACATTTCATCGATATCGATGAATAATTTACTAACTTTCTTCGGAACTGCGATGGAATATCGCAGGGCACGCGCGCTTCATCAATTAACATACCTAATTATCATTTAATATCGCGTAATAATATTTAATGCTTATGAAACTCATAACTGAAGCTTGTGTTTAACTTTAACATTGCTTCGTAGAAGCATGCAATGTAGTTCACTGCTAATGTTAATATTGATAATATAGCGATATCATCGCTTTATATTATTGGTGCAAATCTTATACAGATGCATAACAATATAAATAATTATAAATAATACAAATAAATAATATACATTTCGTAAATATGCATTCAAAAAAGTTTTTTTATATTAAAATAAATATTTATTTATTTTAACTTTTCATCATTTTCTTGATTAAAAAAATTTTTCCCAAGTTTAAAAATAATTTATTTTATACTAGCTAATACCTATTTAATTCAAGGAAATGATTTCAACATAAGAAACTTTTTTTTCAGTGCAGATTAGTCAACTCGAGTCGAATCTCGATGTTGCAACGAATGGGCACGAATTTAACTTTAATATCGACTTTAATTTCGCGATTTTATTTTTACTTTTTAATTAATAACGTTCATTGAAATAATATCCACAATATGCTGTCGGCGTATACAAATTGTGTGCATTTTACAATATTTATGGCACAGGCCACCCACGTCCGATCAAATTTGCTCGCCGTGCACCGCCAACGCTGCTCGATGAAACACGTCTACTTCATACTCGTTACACGTTACATCCTACCTACCATGGTGAGCATCGTGTTGGCGCTGTCGGTACTCGTGTTGATCGTGGTCTCGGACGCCGTGCTGGAGCCCATGACCACGACTTTCGGCACNGGCAGCTACGGCTGCCGCCGGCCGATTTAAAATTAAACCGTCGAATCGCGGACGACAGAAGATCGCCGTCCCTCCCGCCGCCGCCGTCGGCTCCATGCTGTCCTCGCGATGGCTGCGACTGCGATGTATCCCCCGTGTCACACGCACCACTCCCCAAACTGCCACATCTGGTTGCCGACTCGCGATTCCTGCTCGAACACCCCTGCAACAGCCCGAATTACGGATTCGCGCGCGTCCCTCGTCACCCGTCAATTGTCACCCGGAAATCAATCGGATTCTTCGAAATTCGCCAATATAACGATGCGAAAAAGAACACGGAAAGAACAATTGTACTGTAGTATCTAAAAATTTAGCTAGATACAGATCAGAAAATAACTTTACGTTGGATTATCAAAATAATTATGTAAGACGTTCAAGTATAACTGTTGCAAACAGTTTTGATTAGATAGCAATCAGTTTAAACGTCTGATATAAATTTTTTAATGGTCCAACAAAATTATCTTCAGATCGGTATTTCAGCAAAATCATTCTTTCTGTGAAGAATTTGAAGAAGAACTTTCTGTTTATTCTGCCACTTTGCTTTCCTGGAGTTTACTTAACACAGTTTAATGATTACAATTATCAGGCAAACGATGATCGTGAACAGCGCGTTATATACAGAAAAAAAATTATTATCAAATCTACAATTATATTTTTATATATAAGCAAGACTGTGAAATCTTCTTGAAAGAATTTGATAATCTTAAACAGAGACGTAACTTGTTTACATGAAGAAATTTGTGTAGAAAATTTTAAGGTCATAGCAAGATCCGTAGGTGTTTAGGCGAGCAGAATTACTCCGAAAGCAGTGGAGCGTCAGTGGTGTGGCAGGGAGCGTACTCGCTGTCGGAACAAGGAATCCCAAGTTCAAATCCCGGCTCCTTTATTTTTTCGTCTTTTACATTTGTTTTTTTATGTAAGCAAATTATGTCTGTTTAAGATTATCAAATTCTTTCAAGATTTTATACATCGAAAGAAAATTTAAAAAAAACATTTATTTCAATACTTGCAATGAAATATTTATTAACAATAAGTGTAAATGAATATTTGTTTAGTAAAAGAATGACTAATATAATTTAACTAACAATTTTTTATTGAAGAAATATTTATGTACCGTAAGTAAATATTTCATTGCAAGTATTTAAACAAATATTTCTTAAAATTTAGTAATTTTTTTTCTCAGTGTACTCTTGTTTCTAAATGAAAATTGTTGATCTTTTTTCTGTATAGAATAGTAAATAAAATGAAGCTTACTGTCTAAATTGGAATCATTGTCATTATTCACTGAAAGACAGTGAATAGTCTGTTTTCAGTGACATACTTATAACTATTTCATTCAGTGACATATGCACTGTTTTTCAGTGACAATACACGATTTGGTCAGTAAGAGTACCCCCTTCTTAATCAGAATTACTGAAAAATAGTGAATAAATAGTCACTGATAACACAGTTATAAGTAAAGCACTGTAAATCAGTAAGATTCCACTGATTCAGATTTAGAGAGTAATTTGAGAAATTATAGCATCTTTGAGTCGCACTCACTTGGGACTTGTGTTCCGGGGTGGACGGTGGATTCGGTGTGTTCGGCAGCGAGCCCCCCGCAGGGGTACAGTGCCGCAGTCGCGCCAGGGCCGTGCGAAGCCCCTCCGTCACGAGGACCTTTTATTGCTTCCGATTTTTCGCTGCTGCTCCCCGCGCCGCCTCCTTGATCCACGCCTTCGCGTGACGCCTTCTTCTCGTAGGAGTCACGTTCTTCTTATGATCCCTCAGCAGGGTGCTCGAAATCCACTCTTCGTCGCTCGCCACGGGTAGTATGATCGTCCGCGAGGGAGTCGTGAGATTCACCAATCCGCTGCCTCGTGCCGCTGATTGTGTCCCACGCCACTTATCAACCACCACATTCACCATTGCACACTTCCTCCGCCCTTACAGAGCCCTCCGAATCTCCTCTTTATCCCGTTTATCTTCCTTCCCTTACCTAGAGTCACAGAGTTGGGTAAAGTGTAATAAAATCAATCACTACAAGAGAGAGAGTACAGATCGCTAAGTCGTTTAATTACGATCATTGAACAATTATTAGCCATAAATAATGAAAATGATTAAAATTAAGACAATCATAGAGCATAACAGTCTGAATTAAAAAAGGATAAACTAATTAAGACAAAAAGAGAGAGAGAGAAAGATTTAAATTAATAAATTATTTTTAAACAGTGAGAATTTTTATTTGTTAGTTATAAATGAAAAGTTTTATATTAATTGTGTATTGTGTAAAAGAGAGAGAGAAATAGAGAATTAAAATTATTTTCAATATAACTTTTATTTTTTCAATTCATATTAATAATTCACATTATTCTGATGAATTTCTGGTTGTATATAAGAATAATTTTTCGATTATGGCAATTATTACGCATGAAAATATTTTTGCAACAAATAAGTCTTTTATTTTACTATTGATTAATGATTAATAATTTATAATTACAAATATTTGTAATTAATAGATGATAATTTTAATTAATGATTACTAATGATTATTTTAATTATAATACTCTATTAATACCTCATTTTTAGATTATCTTTTATTAAAATATTATTAACTATGTGCTTCCGTCGTTTACGTTTTATTTATCGATGCCGTGATAGAAGTACGGTAGGAAGCTATTTATGTTTTATTCATCCATGAGATATTAGATGGCAAGGTACCTATTAATCAACTGCTAATCATCGTGAGAATAATTACTTTCCGATATTTGGAAAACTCTCCGAGGGCGTAAACAGCGATTCTTCTCTGCGAATCAATTTCGAGGCAAACCTCGGACGAGGATTCAATACACGTGCGACGAGCGAATATTGAAGCCTACACGCTGAACAAAACGCAAGAGTTTTTTGCAACATTGTGTCCCCAGTACGGCAAACACAAAGTCCCATGTACGATTCAAGACAACGGCGAGCTGTCGCGGCAGTGTTCATTTTAGATTCACATCAGTTACCGTACACGCGATTCGATGCAATATTAGTATTTATCATATCGGAAGCAGCAGCTGCAAAAAGTTTCTATTAACGAGCTCTCGCAATGGCGTGCCTTGAATAAAGTAAACATCGAAGTCGCGTGCACACGCTGAATAGTAATTTAAATTCGATCCGTGATTCTTTAAGATTTTTTTTACGTGAAACTTTGTCATCTATACAGTCTAACGAAATACTCCGAATCAATTTACTTTGCCATTGTAGCTTCCGACGATACTTCCGATGATCTTTTTTATAGGATTTTTTAGTACCAAAAGTACCATAAAAATTAGTGCTTGTGCATAGTATTATAAATTAATGTTGAGCATAAAAATTGTAATTAAAACAGTCGATGTTGAATATTAATACGTAAATTAGTGTATAAAAACGGGAATTTCCATGACGACTCATAAAGTTGTTTTTACATGCTTTACTTTTACCTTTCGCGTAACATTTTCAGAGCAAAAGCTAAACAGAATTTTATATAATAGTCTTCAAATTTGTCAAGAGTATCGCTGTATATTGATGCATTAAAGATAGTCTTGTCATTTTCAAATATACTTCAACTTTGTTTATTTTTTAATAACAGTTTTTTTTTATCTCTACAGGAGTCTAACTAAATAAATAACTCGCGGAGAATGACGAGGTCTTAACTTATAAAAATATGCGCGTTATGATTACGTTTAACATGCGAAGAGGTCGTAAAGTTAGTTTTCACCGAACTCAGAACGCCTGTCGTTTACCGAGCAGTAAGCTGTCCTGCGAACTTCCCCTATTACCTTATATATCACCCATCAATCTCTCGGCCGTACATGAAGCCCCGTTATTCTGTTGCAAAATGTTCTTGCGCTCTCGTAGCATCGTCATGCTCTCCCTTTTCGTAAAATTTCGAACGTCTGTAAAAGCAGTACAAAGGGACCAGGTGAGGCGAGACGGGTGACGAAGGGACGAGCGGAGGGATACAAAGGGGAACGCGTTTGTAGCTTACGTACGTACGCTTTACGTATACGTTTGACGTAAGTCTCGGTTCGACGGGAGTTCGATTTTTAGTTTAATTTTGAGCCGACTCTCCGCTCATCTGACGATCGAAAATCTCGAGAGGACGAAAATTGTGTGCGCGCGCGGCGCGATGACGCGTGCCTCGGGGAAAAAAAAAATTGCGCTCGTAAATCAAGCCTGCTGGAAACGTATTACGCTCATAAATTGAGGGGGAAAGACATATCTGTTAACCCTCTATTGAGAATGGAGAACTAAGGTATCCGCAAATTTGTGCTCCGAGTAAAAGAGAATCGATCCTGCACCTAGTTTTCGAATCACGTTTGAATTTATTATCATTACGGCTCTCCGCGCGATGAAGCACCCTTTCGACAGTAATACGAGTATCTCGTTTATATTCACTTCGGAACATTTAACGAGGAATGCACCGTGTATAGATGCAAAATATGAGCTTAGTCCCTCTCTGTCCCCCCCTTCAAATTGTAGACAGTTCTGACAGATTCGCAACAGTTGCACGCATACTTTTTCACAAACGCGCGGAGAAATTCATAGAAATAAATATACATTTCACGGAGCATTGTGCAAGACGGCACGCAATGCAAATTAATCATCGCATTGTCCGATTACATGTCGGACAATGTTTGGCAGCATCGAAGGAAAAACAAAACACTCGCTATTTCGTTTCGTAACAATATGGAAACCACTTTAATACAGAATTCTGAAAATGTGTAGCCGAGGTAATTACGGCGGCTATTGTTTTATAAAAGTTTTTTCAACTGTCGACAGAATTTCGAAACGTTTATTGTGCAAAATTTAGCGAAAAAAAGGGCGACAGACGCCTTCAATCCGCGTTCCCTCGTGCAATCCTATTTTCGGATCAGCTGTAGAAATTATTTCGCGCCACAAAGAATTAATTCCCCGTGTTAACTGTTTTATAGAGTTACTCTATTTTATAGAGTAACGGGCCGAGTTATATTTTCCCTTTAATGTCCGGCTTTATATCTGCCGAGCCTATATCGGATACGCGTTAAATGCACCTAAAAGCGCGGAAATATTTTCAACGCCATTTGTCATATAAACAGTGAATTAGCTTTTCCGGATATTACGATCGCACGGAGTGCAATGCTGCGTACACACGTACCCACACAATCGCACCACCTTCCCCACGTCCGACACCGGATTCCGAGTAAACGCATCGATTAATTACAATGCGGCCCGGTTTTCTCTGAAAACGCTTCCTCGAGAATGACGGATTTCTCATAGCTACAGGCTAAGCTCATTTCACGTCACGATAAATGCGTATAAAGTGGTGCGAAGTAAAGTTATTGGTCAAAAGAGACGCGGAAGAGGGAAATGCATAAACATATTGTATAATAGAATGCAAATAATATATGATATATCCGGAGTACGTTAATTATACAAAATCGACCGTAAATTGGTCGAGGAACTTGTAAATGAAAATAAGCTGCGAGCTACATAAATCTACATATTGTGATGTTGCCAATGGAACAGCATACGGGCTTATATTCACACTTCATTAAAATTTATAATTATTGAAAACTAAAACGATTATATAATAATGTCCTGAAATAAATGTTTTTAAATTATCGCAAAATCCACATGGATTTTATATCGAATAGTGACGAGAATAGAACAAAGTTTTTAATTAAATTTTGTTTTTTTTTTTATAACATTCGAATCCATTTCATTGTTCCTTCTTTACTCCCTCGCTGCATCAACAGTCCATGTATCACAATTACCGTGACAGCTTATAAATTTAATACTGCAGTATTTTTCAATAATAAAATTTATCATCATCTTTCTTTGTAATTTTAAAAGCGTAACTAATACTCTTTCTCATTTTAAGAATAATTATCAATCCTTTAAGCGGTAAATTTGCATCTTAATTGGCTGTAAACGATCGTGAGTGAATTTTAAGAAATATTACGGATGTATATTTTACTCTAATTGAAACTTGCAAGTTGTCGTCGAAAATAGAACTTCGTGGAAGGGGGACGAAATAACATTAACCATCGCACATGGACGAATACGACATTCGTAGACATTTGACTATATTGTATTTTCGGATTTGTTAATCGAACGGTTTCGATGAGCGCGCCAGTACACTCGCCTCGGAAGCGACTCGGTTCATTTTTCAAATGCAAACTTCTCTCGGTCGAACGCTCTCGAGTGACGGTTCGATTCCGCCGGATGGCGGCCTACACGAGAGCACGTCGAACGTGACAAATCTGGCAATTAACTTCCGTAGATGGCGACGATTAATCGGCGGATTAATATCGGGACCGATCGTTTGCGCGATGAAAATTACATCACGACAGAATATCTCTCGGAGCTGCGAGTGATGGAAGTCGAGAGAGCGATTAGGTCGTTGGGCGCAAGGGCGAATTTGGGAGGCTTAGGGGTTCCAAGAGACCTCATCTAACACGTTCGGATTGACGTGGGAATTTCAATTAACTTTGCGGAAATCTAACTGGACTCGCGCACTGTTACGGTATAACATAAATGAAACTATTACCTCATTTAATTAACTGTCTAATAGTAGTTCATGCGACACTAAATAGTACATTGTATTTTACATGTATTTCAATGTGATAAATCAGTATTGCAGCATTGGTCACATAACCGCAACAGCATCCAACGTATTGAAAGCGTATAATATGTAATTGACATGACCTTTTCAATTGCAAAAATAAAAAGGTCACCAATCTATTATTAAACAAGGTTCATTGTTCTTTAACGAATTTGTCTTTGGATTTTAGAAAGTGATTTTTTTTCATACTTATTTGCAATTAAAATAATTTTCAAATAATGGAATATCTACAAAATAACTTTTAACATTTGTCTAAGAAATCAAAATAAATATGTTGTGTGTGTGTTGTGTAACTATGGATTAATATACAATAAATATAAATATGTGTAGAAACACTGCAAATATCAATTTATAGTAAACATGAATGTAGGTATAAATCGTTCTAAAAACGAATATAAAGCATTTTTCACCAAATACATGGATAATAAAATGAAATAAAATAAAACAATAAAATATTTTAATAAAGGTATACTGAACTGATTTAAAAAGCAGATGGATACGTTTAAATAATTAAATATCAATAGAAAATTAACTTTCATAAATATTTAATATTATACAATATCAATATATGTGTGTATGTGTGTATATATATATATATATATATATATATATACACACACACACACACATACACACATATAAAATAATAAGCTACACTATATAACATTGCAATATTAATATAAAATAACAATAATACCAATCATTATAATAAATCAATAAATTGTTATAACGATTTGTATGAACGTAACACAATCGGTACCTAAACTAGTGTTTAAACTGCATATCAATAAATCCGCTAGTTAGAGAGAACAACGGGGATGAGAGTGTGCAAGAGAAGTTACGACGACGAATAGGGGGGTGGTCGAGGTGATGCAGGATATGGTACGAGGGAACGTAGGCCGATCGACCTGGTTAACCTACATAAAGAGGGGAAGAGAGAGGAGGAGGAGGAGGAGGAAGGGGTGCCTCTTTCCCTTCGTGCCCCCTTCGTTCCCGACTGTTCGGCGTTCTCACGTCACAAAGAAGAAACTTTATCCGATTCTCTCTCTCTCTCTCCCTTTTCTGGATAATTTCCATTTTCTCTCTCTATCGGTCAGAGAGCACGGCCAGGTGGAAAACTCTGTGCACGTTGGCGCCAACGACTTGGACGGTCAAATGTTTTCGCTACGTTGAACTGAGTAACGCGAGACAACCCTCCTCACGAGGAGAAGCGTATTGCTCGAGCGATGATTGGAACCGAGGCACAATGAAGATTTCTTGGTAACATGGTGTGTTACGAATTCGAGATTGAAATTGGTGCGATCGTGCTTCGGATCATGTTGCTGGAGGCGAGTGAAAATAATCTCTATGTTTGTTCGTATAATATAACAGGATCGTGACGACTCGGACGTAACATTTATTTTTTTTTCTTGTTTCTACACACGAGAAGTTAAATTCATTGAAATTAAATCGATTTTAATCCGTTTTTCATATGCTGTAATATGTCATATTAAATTACATACATATGTGTGCATAAATTTAAAGTTGTTAACATGAATTTAAAAAGCTTGATTTAGTTATTTGCTGCATCTTTTTAGATTGCAGCGTAGTTGTAATCTGTAATGTAAATACAAGAGAATTTGTTTAAGTTTAATTTAAGTCTAATTCCTAGTTTAATTCTGAAGGATATTAATGCAGCCGCATTAGATACCGTTTTCGTATACGTTAGTTAAAATTAAACGAACAATTCACTGTAAGGAGAATAAGTCAACAATATGTCGGACTCACTTTATATACGCGGGTTCATATTTAAGGTAAAACGTTGTAGTGACAGACTTAGCTCATTCTTCTTCACCGAGCCCCTTAAACTTTTTAGTTTATTTTTTTTCCTTCCTTTTCTTCTATCATTAAAAACTTTAACTCCCAGTTCATTTTAACTAACTTTAATTTAACGGGACCGTACTAAAGGATGAAAATCACCATGATAATTCACAGTTGCTTCACACCGAATGTTCTGGCACTAGTGTTGACGTAATACAATATGGCACGTATGAAATAACGCAGTGCAAAAGAATCACCTCGTTAATTGGCCACCTAACAAAACGCAATAGCACGCTTCCGCGAGCCGATGATTTGTTATCATCGAAACAGGTCATGGGATTCTTTCTCCTGACGCATCCGACAGATGGATCATTGCAATGACCTACTCTATTCCCGTTCATCTATCATCGAAACGTTAATAAGCACAAGCTCCAATAATCTGAACTTCATCGATAGTAGCAACTCTTTCTCGAGTATACAGCCTACACATACAGCCTTGTTTTACGCCTACGCGAACTAAGTATTACATACGTGCCTAGGTTCTATAATTTTGAGGAGTTCACAGATAAGAACGGAAATTGTGTGGCGAAACCATCTTGTTTCCAACGCTAAACACATCATTTCTTCATCTTAAATCTTAATTAGTTTACTAGGGCAGACGATGATCGAAATATTCCAAAGATAGGTTCTACATTAAGAAAATCTATCGCGATCTACGTTGAACACTTTTATTGATACCCGATTTCTTCACATCTCGCGATAGCTATCTTTCAAATAAAGATATTTGTCAATTAACTAAAAATTCGTTTTCTTCATTTAAACCTCAGGTTGCGTGTCTAACGAATAGCTGTTCTTCATCCTACTAACTTTCGACACAAGATATACTAGAATTTTAATAAAAATTACCATATTCTCTGGAAGGTACCTTATGGATAAAGTTATCTAGAGGTGAAAAAATTGAGCATAATCCGTAACCGATACGCGAAACGTATCTTAAAGGACAAAGTTTTTTTCAGAGACAATTTGCGGCACGCTATCCATTTTCTGAATATTTTTACGGAGCACGTGAAATGTTTCCCTATCCTTTAAATCACTGCAAAGGTTTGAATAAAAATTTTGACATTTAGTTCACGATGCAAATGTAAATGGTGAAAAGTGAAGATATGAAGTACATCAATTGAAAAATATTTCGCGACAGTTCTTATGCTCTGTCTAACTGACAGAGAGTTTACAGCAAGATTAAGATGAATACGTTTAAATATACTAACACTGTGATAAATAAGCTGTATATAAATGCAAGTCACTCTTGATATTTGACTCGAGCGACATTTACTTACAGGCAGACATATAACGTTAAAAGGTTACAGAGGGGGCGATTGCATAAGTTTCTAGTTTTCACAATGAAAAATGCACTCTATATTTCAAAAATGCTACGAGTCTCTCCCTCTCCCTCTCGCTCGCTCACTCGTGCTTTTACTGAGAGCATATTATATAATAAATATAAAAATCGTGGAATACTGGATATTACAACCTCTGCCTTTAACTTTTTGACAACCTGTTCGCTCACTATGAGCATTATCTCTTTTATTAATATCATTGTATGTTTTTGTTCGTACATTTAAGTATCAGAATTCAGCAATTTACATCTCGAATGCCACGTACGCTTGTTGCTCTAATTAATTCAGGTTACAGAGGCTGCACTACGTCGGACGGTTGGGTTGAAGTTCAAATGCACTTAATCGCATTGCGACGGGAGAAAATGAGAGGGTACGAGACGAGCTTAGAGAAGAATATCTATTAAAGCGAAGAGAGTCAAGAGGGCAAGGAAGAGAAATGTATATTAGAGAATTGAAGGAGATATTTATCGGGCAGGAAACAGAGGCGACAGAGATATTATTATGTTCTGTGAAATGAGTCCTTTTCGAGCGTCAGAAATGCATTGCATATAAATTGAACGTCAAATACGTTTGTACTAAAGCAAGTATAATTGAGAACACAAATAGTAACGTTAAAGAGAGAAGTGCAGAGAAGGGCGGAAAGAGGGAAGAAGAAAGTAAAAGTGAAAAAATGTGCCAGATTCGATCATTCGAATTAATCGAATAGATCGTTTTAAACATATGTTAAATCGATACTCATACATTTTGATCTCGTACAGATTTCGTCTCTTTTTCGTTATTTTTGTATCTAATGATGTTAAAATAGATAATGACAGGGACGATCGATCAAAATTGACCTTCCTTTGTGTTCAAATTTCTATTCAGATATTTAAAGCGGTCGTTCAAACAGTATGCATAACTTATGAATGAACGTTGTAAACATGAATTATAACAAAATCAGTTTAAAAAATGTTATTTTTTCCTAATTGTCTTCAAGAAATAGATTTTTAATTTTTAACACATTTTAAGAGTTATTCGTGAAATAATTAATTAGGTATTTACACGTATTTATTGGGACGTAAAAGGTAAAAAATTTCTAACATGCTTTCAAAATCGATTAGAAAAAGATTAATACGAGGATAATTGTAACATCGACGTAAAACGACACCGCAACGTCTTACTAATGATTTTTTTGCGCTCATTTAACGATTGGTCTCAAATTCATTGGATTCTCGCAGTTGAAAGGTATTCTCGTTCCGCATTTAAAGCATTGAAAATATGGCTGTGATCCAGCGCGCCTTTAGGAAATCTTGAAGCGATTTCGTTTTTCATCACCGTATTACGGAGTTTTCGTTCGACTTTCCGGAAAAAATCGCCGGATCCGGCACTGGTCCATTCGTCCGCATTTAAGTTCACAAGATCGTTGACTGTCGGGCGAAGGTTGTCGGACTCCCTCGGCACGCCAAAGACGTACAACGCTGGTAACATTTTCGCTTCGAATTCGAAAGAAAATTGGACGTTCGTTTTGAGTTCCGGCTGGAGAAAGGGACGCAATAATCGTGACGAAGCTGAAAGTTTCGGCTCCGCCGAGAGACCGCCGAGGCACGTATCGCACCGTCCCGACCTACATTCGATCGGTCACCCGCGTTCGACAACAAGCTCACGCGGTTAGTAACCGGGAATTGAAACCGATGTAACCGCGGCGAGATCAATTTTCGGAACTGCGGACTTTAGCTTTAGGAACCCGTCCCTCGCGGTCCAATTGTCACGAATGAGAGCATCAGGATCCGTTTGTCATGTATTTAGCTTCGAAAATCTGGACCTTTGCCCGAGATGGAGAAAAAGGTAGAAATATGAGATACCTACTAAGCTTTGTAAATGGCTTTAACTCAATTTCCCTGGTACTAGTAGAAATTCGTCCTGGCACGAGTGATCTACATAATACAGTGTCCTATATAAATACAACGTAAATATAATTTACTTCTCTATGCATATCCCTCCAATAATGTTCATGATACAGACATAAATTATATTGGTCATGACACATGCGTAGAGATCCTCTAAAATGTCCTATGAGACAACTTGCGGGGTGTCGCAAGTTTCCCTTGTTTATCTTGTATTCCTACCTTTTCTACCAGTTTCAATCCAGTTCTTAAGAAACGCGTCGGTCGGTCGCGACGGCCGAGAGACGTCATTCGCGGCACGCTGATGCGATGCATCCCCTCGATGCGTGCGTCGGATGCGGTGCACCGACCGGTTCGCGAGGGGAAACGCGCGCTGACCCGTTCGCCTCACGAGCGCACGACGTCACACAGCTTCGGAAACAACAACCCTCACCCTCGTGAGGG
>QKQZ01008465.1:18745-46724 GCA_003595255.1 Solenopsis fugax | reverse complement strand
ACATGGGGTCGAGCATTGTCATGCTGCAAAATCACTTTATCGTGTCTCTCGTTGTATTGCGGTTTGTCTTTCAATGCTCCGCTTAAATGCATTAATTGCTTTCGATACAGATCGCCTGTGATTGTTTCAGACGGTTTTAGCAGCTCATAGTACACTACGCCGAGCTGGTCCCACAAAATACAGAGCATGACCTTTGAACTGTGAATATTCGGTTTGACCGTCGACGTGGAAGCATGGCCGGGAAGTCCCCATGATTTTCTGCGCTTGGGGTTATCGTAATGAACCCATTTTTCGTCCCCAGTCATAAGGCGATGCAGAAATCCCTTCCGTCTTTGCCTTTCAAGCAGCTGTTCACAAGCAAAAAAACACCGTTCAACATCTCTCGGCTTCAAGTCGTACGGCACCCAATTTCCTTGTCTCTGAATCATTCCCATGGCTTTCGGGCGTTTTGAAATGGCTTGTTGAGTCACTCCCAATGATCCTGCCAATTCTTCTTGCGTTTGATACGAATCTTCATGAAGTAATGCCTCCAATTCTTTGGAAACCTTCTCTCCGCCATGCTGGTCTTCGATGTCAAAATTACCGTTCTTGAAGCGTTGAAACCATTCACGACACGTTCTTTCACTAATAGCGGTCTCGCCATAAGTATTTGAGAGCATTCGATGAGCCTCAGCCGCAGATTTCTTCATATTGAAGCAGAAAATTAAAACCTTCCGCAAATGACGAGAATTTGGCTCGTAAACTGACATTTTCAATCAAGAATAACTTTACGATGCGGACACAAATCGACTAATGTTTCGATGGGGTTATGTTGACAAATGCCCAAGCTTATTGTATGACGTCTACATCTGTTTATTTCCACCAACACATACCGCTATCTATTGGAAAACGGCGGAAGCAAAGTTGTACACCAATAATAAATGAATCGAAATAATTTAAAACATCGTTTTCTACGATTTTTTTCATCTTTCCGACAACATGCGAATATATCGAAAAAAAGAATAGTCTTTTGAGATTAGATCCATTGATCGACTCATTTTTATATTTTGATGGCATTTGAGTTCACTAGACAAGCCATGCCGCCTCGATCTGGATAAATGATAATCAGAAGGAGCAATGTCTGGTGATTAAGTTGAATGTGGGAGAATTTTCCATTCAAACTCCAACAATGCTTCCTTGGTCTCCTTAGCAACATGTAGCCCAGCATTGCCATGCAGCAGGATGACCTTATGACGGTTATTGGCCTTTTGCGGACATTTTTTAATTAATTCTCTATGCAGTTGCCTTAGTTACTTGCTGTAACGATCTCTCGTAATGGTTTGGTCTGGTGGCAACAAGACATAGAAAAACACATCTTTCTAATTTCACAAGAAACTCAGCAGCACCTTATAGCCGTGAATATTATGGCGTGACGTCGACATGGTTGATTAGCCGGATGCCATCCAATGTTTTTGCAAAAATATTCATTTTCCATCACCAGTTACAATACGCCACAAGAAACTTTTTTGCTTAACAAACAACAAAAGGCAGATGTTGCATCGATTGTCGCGTTCGGCATGTGGCACCCACTTTTCATACTTCTGCACTTTTCCCATTGCATTTAAACGACGAACAATTGTTGAATGATGAATTCATAGTTGTAATGTAAGCTCACGAGTCGAT
Organism: Solenopsis fugax; assembly: GCA_003595255.1. Classification (NCBI taxonomy): domain Eukaryota; kingdom Metazoa; phylum Arthropoda; class Insecta; order Hymenoptera; family Formicidae; genus Solenopsis; species Solenopsis fugax. The sequence goes on along the minus strand of QKQZ01008465.1, from coordinate 45,062 downwards.
TGGGTCAAATCTTCATTAAGCAATGTCTTGCACTTTGTTCTCTTCCACAGTTGCAGGTCATCCGGAGCGTTCTTTGTCATTGATATTTATAGGATCACTGTTTTGAAATCGTTTAAACCAATTCACGCACGTTCTAACGGCTATACTATTTTCATCATACGTTTCACAAATAATTCTGTGTGTATCAGCAACATTTTACTTTTGATGAAAACAAAGTAAAAGGCGAATATGCTCTTTATCTGGCTCCATTTTCAATCGTATTAAATGTGAGGTTAACAATTATGGCTTATACCATATATAAATGTTAATGCAGAGATGCCAGCTTACAGAAACCATAAACGTTTCTGTTTATATAAAATCATACTAATGCATGTGTTGACATCTGTCCGCATCGAAACTTTTGCACCGACCTAATAATATCGCTACTTTTTTTATTTACTATTCGTATACCTTATAATACTTAAGCTCTCATTTGTACATTTGCTTTTCCGACATTTTTTATCTTCGCACACATATATTAGGTAGTTAAATTAGAATATTTACAGAAAATACTGTTAAGTATTGTAATTAAATAGCATACGTATTTGCAGTAATGTTAGACACATTTCGCAACGTATGCACTTGCACATTCTGTCTTTTTTTGCTGACAATTTTACCTAAAGAGAAAACTGCTTCTCTAAAGTTCAATTTAAAAAATATACGTAACGCTAACAGTAACTCTGTACTTTAACTTTGCAGTGACACTTTTCTTTCATGTAAAATTGTTCCAAAAAAGACAGTGCAAATTATTGTTTTATTCATTGTCTTAGATTGTTTTTATCCATGAAATTTACAACTTACTTTATTCTACAAATAGATAATCTCAAGATTTTCGAATGCGAATCGTAAATTCTATTATATTTATCTGTTGGCCTTTGCTGTAAAGTAATCGATTTTCTTGAAAATCTTCATCGTTAATTTTTTTGGTAAATATAAACATAGTATAGTTAGTGCGCGTCGGAAAAGTCGAGATTGTATATTCGTTTGTCTTATTGTTAGTGACAAAGAAGCGTGAGATATCTGATTCACCTTTCATCCTGCACGCCATTGAAAGCGGAAAACCATGCTCTTTCACGTGAGCAAGTAAAGTCCCTGAGTTGTACTCGCAAAGTTAAGCGAGAAGAGGAAAAGTTTCATCAAATTTTCTAAAGAAATGTCTAGATTTTCTGAATCACACTTGCGTTTTGCGTGCTTGCATTAACGTTCATATCCGCTCCCTTGACCCACAGTAGATCGACTGTGGAGTGATTGTAATTGGGCCACAATCTCAGCACATCCTGATTTATCAGTTTCTTTTGCATTAGATTTCTTTCCTTCATCAGCTTCTTCTCCTCCTTCGTCAAGCGCCCTTCCTCCATGCAGCTCTCTTTTTCATTCTTCGTTCGATACTTTTCAAATAAACACAAAATAACACAGGAAAATCCTATCGCCGAGAGTATTATTAGAGAGGTTAATATCAAAATTTCTGGATCATTGATGTATTCTTTTAAATCCCAGATAGACATTTCAGGGATTTTGCAAGTGTCGACGACGATTGGGTAGCTACCGGGACCGTTGTCGGTGGCCACTCTGACCAAATATTTACCGCATGACAAGGAAATCTGTGCCGATTCGCTATCTGTTACCTACAAAGATAGAATCAAGTTCGATTTACATGCATGAATTCGAATCATCTTCTAAACTATTTTATAAATTTTTATTTTAAGAATTTGAATATTACTGATAAAGTGCAGTTTTCTTCGTCATACAGTATTTAATTGAAAGAACAGTTTTCAAGAATATATATTTGCGATATTTGTTTGATATTAAGAAAAAATGCGCAGAATTTCTTTTTTTTTATAAATTTTACCATAATTTTTTGTCTTTTATTTCACTTTTGTTTCTTTAAATAATAAGTAAAGAATTTAAGTCTTGGAAATATTACGTTCGTTCCTCAAAGTAATCGTAAAATGATCGAAACTACGTCAATTCAAATTCAAATCCGTTTAAAACGTTTAATTACCTGGTTGCCCATAATACCGTCTCCCGTTTCCTGCTGCCAAGTAATCACAAAGGACGGTTCACGTTGGTATTCATAAATGATCGCCTCTTTCCTGGACTGGTACTGATCTTGAGAAACGCCCTTAACGTCATTTGAGATAATTCTTTCGCGTTGATTCTTTAATTGAGTTCGCCAATCCTGCCATGTGATATAGGCCTGATAGAGAGGACCACCGGCTTTGAGAAATTGCAGTTTTGGCCTCCACTTTTCCCAACTATAATAATGATAATTTTATCAATGACAAAAATGAATAAGAAAGTTTAATAGATATCTCGTTCAAAACCATAAAAAGAAACATTTTAAAAAATATATATATTATTCGCATTTTTTCAAACTAACTCGTTACAAATAACAGAAATGTCTATAATATATTTTTAGTTATAGTAAATGAGATAACATATTTTCATTTTATTCCGTGAATTGCTGGACTTTACATTAAGAGGTTGTATACTTTCTCGATGCTGAAAAATTAATATTTTGGAATTTTTTTGGAAAGAATAAATAAATTTGATATCTAAAAAAAAGATATGTTTAAAAAGTTTTTATTGATTTATTAATGTGTAAAAAAAACTAATTTTTTAAAATGTTTTGATTTATTTAAATTGACTTTTACTGGGGCTGCTCTCGGGCCCCCTTCAGTTTTATCTATCTAGAATTCAAATAAAATAAGAAAAATGATTACAAGTCTCTAGATATGATTATGTCATTAAGGCCTAACGGATTTCAAAATTTTGTAAAAATCTAAAGATTACAGCTTTTTAAAGAAAAACTTTGATTTTATTAACAAATTTTCGACCTTCAAATGTTTATAAAAATTGTTATAATAAAAAATTTGTAAAACTGATCCGACATGTTATAGAGAATTGCATTTTACACATGAAAATTTGTTTTATCAAAAAAGATTGAAAATTATTAAAGTTATCGCGCTAAGACTTTTGAAAAACATAGTTTAGAGAAACACGCGTTTAAAGTTTGATAAAGAAAATTCATGAATAATTATCTTTTTGAGCAACTTTCGACTTTTTTCCCATTCTAGACATAAAGAATAATTTAAGATTTTAAAAAATTGAAAGTTAGGAAAGTATGAAATCCCTTAAAATCTACAACTTTTTAAACATTTATCTCAAGTATGAAATTGATCTCTATTTAAACTATTTCCATTTAAGTTATTCTCTTGTTATTCTCTTTGTGGATACCGGTATAAGGATCACATTAAAAAAAATAAAATACCTGTAGTGTTTGACCACGCCATCGTCCGTGACGACGATGATCCAGTCGCCCGGTTTTATTGTAAGCTGTTGCTTACTGAAGCGATAACTTTTTACTTCCCATATTCCTTGCCAATTCTTTTGCATCAACACGGCAATGTCATAGTCATTTATGTGGATAGTCTTGTTTTCTTCAGGAGCTGGTAATTTGGTCGTTTCGTATTCCTCTTCTTCTCGTGTTTTATAAAACGTGCAAGCGGTTTTGCAACCTTGGCACTAAAAAGAAAAACGTAAGATTATAAAAAAGTGCATAAAACATATATTGCACCTGTATTAAACGTTGTTTGTTAATTCAACTTATTTAAGAAGATATTTTAGTGTAACAATTTAAAAAATTTTTTTTCTTGCATTTTCTATAAGTATGTGTTATGAAAAATGTGTATCAAAAGGATTTCCCTCCAATTCGTAAAATTTACAGAGTTATAGCGACTGAAAGGAATAGGTTCACGACGCGCTCGCCGAGCTGGAAGGGCGACGTACAATAGTAGTATCTCGGCAGGTATATTTCGGCAAAAATTCGTGTGACCGTTATTTTTGGAAGGTCTTATTTTTAAAGTATATAAGATTTTTAAAACGTTAAGTATCTACTTTGTTTATTTTATTCATTAATTTGGACTTTTGCTCCAAAACACATTCGATCTGGATTGAAAATTGTTCAAATCATCATTTTATGGCAGTAATTATATTTAACGAAGGATTTTTGCCAATTTTGAAAGTAATGACAGTAATAGAAGCTACAGCAAGTGAAGATGTACTCTTGGAACAATATTCATTTCAGCCATTCGAAGCGACGCTCGAGTGACTTCGTTAAGCAAGCCAGAATCGTTGGGCGGAGATAGCAGCAGGATTTATTCGAGCAAGAGGAAGGTCCCTTTATAGACTGTCTGATTAATGGTGAATAAATTTTCTCTGTGTGAACTGTATGCAAAACTTTAAACGCTTTTTTCTCGAAATCATATTTTTCGAACTGGTGTAACACATGATACCTCAAGATCGACTTAACCAATTGAGCCTAACTTGTGAGCAAATTTTGAATACATGGGCGACTGTCGCCCCGTACTACGATTATGTTAAAACATTTTATTTTCCACTTTTACAGCCCTTTAAAAATAAAAAAAATTGAAACCTAAGCTTCAAAGAGACGCTATTTTGTTAATTTTTGATATTTTTCTTTCATTCTGGTAGTTGTTATAGATATACTAATTAGACACCATTTTTTGTTTCAGATGAGCAGAACCGACCCAACCATATATGCGCGGCTTCTTTTCACGACTTCAAAGTGATCTATTACAGCTAATTTTCATTTTTATTGTAGCAAAAATTAATTTATGAACACTCTTTAGGTATTATTAAATGTGTGGAAAAAATCCTGATACAAAAAACTTTTATGGGTTCTTTATAAAAATTCCGAAAGAACGTGAAAAAACGCTTATACTATAATATCGTCTTAATCCTTTCAGGTCTAGTATAGTAGTAGTGGTTAAAGATATTAATACATATATATTATATATTGTATATTATGTATCAATATCTTTAAAAAATCATATTTTTTGTAAATATTAAGGTATTCAACTAGAGCTTGTTTTAATGGAATTTGTCTTTTTTTCATGTAGACGAAACAAGCAATAAATTATAAGACTGTTATTAAATATGACTTTAATATTGATAAAATAAAAGTATATAAAATTACAAATTAATAAATGTAATTAATATATGATAAAAAATTAGTTAATGGAATTAATAGTTTTCACTATTTTTGATGAAATCTGAATCTTCTATAATCCATTGGTTATTGTTTACATAGATATAACGTAAAATATGATTTACATTATACACGTAATGTAGGTTATTTATATTTTACGAATAAACATCCAATCCTAGATTTTTTTAGTATTAATCGAATTTGTCTTTCCTATTAACCACTTTTTGTGATAGGTCTCGGTTTTTTTATGCAATGTCTATACGATTGTATTTTCTTGAAAAATAGATAGATAATCGTTGTCAGGATATTGTGCGATTTTTAGACCTTCTTTCCTTTCCTGTAGAATTGAAAGTTATTCTCGAACGACAATCGAGATTTTCCTTGTGCTTGGACGACTAGTTCTCTCGCTTTGAGGTGTAATGAAGGGCTAGAAAGATCGACCCTAGGTTACCTGTGCACTCTCAAAAGGTTCAGAAATTCGAAGCCGCGATCAAAGACGACGATCGGAAACTACGTGCGAACCTGCTTCGAACAGATTTAAAAAAAAGATAGTCGCTATACGAATAGAGAAAAATCTTTGAGATTCACCATGAATGTATATTATATTATTTACATTTTTTATTATAATAAATATGTAAAAGTATTAAAATAATATAAAAATATGCAAGTACGAATATAAATAGAAATTAATAAATAAAAGAGAAAAAATATAATAAATATAGAATAAAATGTAATGTATATATATGGATGAAAATATTAGATATTAATACAATATATTAAATAAAATATTATTATATTAAGTAAAAATTAAGAACAAAATTAAGTATAATAAATAAATATGTTAAATGTAATAATAATGTAACAGACATTTAAATACAAGATATTTTATACATTTAATTTATTTATCTATTTTTATTTAATTTGTCAATGATGTTAATATTTGAAATTAATTTTAAATACAAAAAATTGAAAACTTTACTTACATTTTGGAAAATGTTACAGTAAGGTGATCGATCTTTTTTGTTCCAAACACTGAGATGGTCACAGCTTACCCAGCACTGTAAAAAAAATCTAAATAAAAATCTCATTCAATTTTAACCCTCAACAAACACATGAGTTTCGTACACCCGGGATGTTTTACAAAATTGCTTGACATTCATAAACCGTAAAGGGGCACAGGAGTCGGGGAATATTTCAATCAAATCCATTACTGATTCCCCATGATAGCAGTTTCCGAAAGTCGACTGGGAATTTTACACAGTCGTGTTTTTCAAATTACGAGTGCACTACATCTAGTGTGTTAGAAACGTACGTATCGTCAATAAAAAAAAATAAATTTATCGTTAACAAGAGAAAATAAATTGATTCATAGCATTTTGTATAATTTTGGATTTTGTTTTTATACTCTGACCAACGAGAGACTGATCTATTTTTGCATATGTCACGCATAGGAAACGGCATAGCGGCGAGTGGGAAGTAATTGGGAAAAATATTCCATTTAAATAAATAATAATAAAGTGTATCTTATTATATTTTATTATATTATGTTTTTTTCCAGATTTATAATCGAAAACAAATGATTTCTTCTATCAATTTATCTTTCTTTACGTTGCAAAACCACTTAACTTGATCTTGCAGAATAAATATACTTTTTAAAAATAATCGAAATAACAATATTTTTTCTTAAAATACGTTCGATTACCTTTCAAAATCCCTCTAATTGGAAAAATCTCTCTAATGGTTTTCCTCTCGAAACTACGAATTAAAAAAAAAACTGTTTTTCCCGCAAGTTCGTTTCTTTCTTACCTGAATATTTCAAATATATTTAACTTCTCGATTTTCGCACTTATTTTTTGTTCTTCTTGACCTTCTGGCGTATCGATTTAAAAAAAATTGTTCAAGTTCTATGCATTACATACCGAGATATACGCAATTGAATATGGTCGGGTGACGTACACTCATGTATGGCAAAATATCGAATCCGATATAGTGTATCAGCTGAGAGTTAAGATAGCACATTTTTTGGATTTACATTTTTTTTAATTCTTAAATTTTTAGTTTTTATAATTCGAATTTTTAAGTTTTTAAAATCTTTTACTTTTCGAATTTCTTAAATTTTTTTAAAAAGATTGAGAAGTCTAGACAGGAAAGATTCAGCGGCAAACAAAAACCTCTCACGGTATGCATGGGATGCACGAGAAGAAAGAAGAGTTACTAAAGGGAGAAGGAAGAGAGGGGATTTGATGCAGAAGGAAGGGCAGAATAAAAAACGTTGAATCGAGCGATTTAAAGAGAGAAGAAGAGGCGAGGGAGGAGGAAGAGGACGAAACACCGTGAGGAAGGTAGAAAAAGGGGGCCAGGGGAAAAGGAAGGAGAACTGAATTAGCTCCAACCTGTTCCGGGCACAACAGGCATCGTCGTTGTCGTTGTCTTCATATTTATTGGGGTACCGACTCTCGAGTGGGCTCGCCCTGTTCCTAAATACTTTTTCCCCTTTTTTCTCATAGTCTATCTCTGTCTCTCCCTTTTTTCTCTCTCTTTCGATTCTCGATTACCCTTCTTCGTCGCGTACCCTTGCTAAGCCCGATTCTCCGCTTCGAAGAAACGAAGGGCCCCGTGGTTTCTCGCTAATGACATTTCCCGAAAGCCTCGCCGAGATATTCTCTCGCTCGATCCGAAAGAAATTCAGACCCAAAGGGGTACGTTTTCATTTATATTATATCATTAATACAGTGTATCATATTTCTATATCAAATTACATTTTTGATTAAAGCATATACTGCACAATCCACTAATTTTTTTTACAGAAATGTTAATTTTTCAGCGTCGATTCTTTTTCTTCTGATCAAATCGATGGATCTGAAAAACTAATCGTCGCCGAAAATTTACCGATTCTGTAAAAAATGTCCTAGTGTGCTCTTTTGATCGATAATCAGGTCTGTGAGTTATCGAATTACGATCATTGCTTTAAGTCATAAAACAAGAAGTGTCATCCTAATTTAGAAATCAATGACTCGTTTGTCCGACGATAGGTTCGTAAAGTGAATTAAATGGTGAACAGAGCAGCGGTCAGTTAAAATATTTGTTGAAGAAGAATAGGGCTTAATAGTGGAAGACCTAAGAATTGGGGAAAAATGAAATAGGGAAAGAAAATATTAGCTAAGAAAAAGTATCATATATTCGTAAAACACATTTCTCCACTGATATATTAGAGAAATATTAAAGAAAATGCATAAGTAATTAAAATTATTTCCTCTTCCCATTCGCAATGAAATAAGTTTAAAGTTATCAATCTGTTGAAATTATACGTCAAAAGTATTTCTTTGTTTAAAGATTTTCTGTATTATAAAAAAAATATTTTGACTATAAGCAATTATTAAAATTGTCTTCATGTATGCATTTTTTATCATTATTTTAAAAAATTTTTATATTATGTTTATTTTCTTTATTTATCTTGATTTTATTTTTATTTTTAAAACATTACACACACACACGGAGAGAAATCATAAGGAATTGACCATACGAATATAGTTAAAGGTTAATTATAGTAATACAACTATATTTTTTGTATTATATATACAACTATATTTTATAGAACAGCGATCTCAATAAATATATTAACCAGATATGTAAAATGTAACTGTATAAATATTTCTAAGTAGATATGTTAAGATAAAGCAACAAGTATACGAGTATGATTGTATAGCTATATTAGTCTTCCGAACAATTGCTGATCTTATAAATTAAAATATATTCTCAATCTAAGCTGACGTGCTACCATTAACAATGTTGGACTATCCAAAATCGTATGATTGTAATATTAATACGACATGATAGTGACTATATTAGTATGCAATATGGTTGAATAAACCATATTTATAGTTAATACTTCTAAGTTCTCTCTCCGTGCATACACACATATTTATAGTTAATACTTCTAAGTTCTCTCTCCGTGCCTACACACATATTTATCATTATTATAATATTTATGATATTATAAATTACGAATTATGGATTTATTTTAAAAAATATTATTCGTTTTAAATATTATTTTGGATAATATGACATTCTGCGTATCAAAATACATTACTTCTTTTCTGCATTATATTACATACAAATTTTTAGTAATTATAATGCAGTGATAACGTTAATAATATTTTTATTTAAATGAATTTCTCTTTCTTCCAAAACTATTATTCCCCCAGGATTAAAACAATCATGTTAAATTACGAAGAAACTCTTCCCTTCTTTCCTTTTCTTCGATGTCATCATCGGTGCATGAATCGTTCTCCTTTCTCGATAAGGAGGAAGAGGAAGAGAAGGATGAGGAGGTGACCAACTCTATAGTGTTCGTTAAGGATTTATTCCCGCCCTCTCTGCAGGCTGTTATTCTAATACGACATGCCCCCTCACCCTTCTATTCGTCACAGGGGCCTGCGCATAAATATGTACGTTCGGGCCCCCTCGCTCTCGCGGGACACGGAATCGACGGATCGCCCAAAATTAATGGACACCCCCCTTTAGCATAAAATGAGCAACGCCCTCGCGCGCGTGTTGTTGGACGTCCCCTGAGTCCCCCTGATTGCGATTCTCATACATACATGCTCAGGGGGTGGCGGCCACACCTGGTGATTTTCCATGGCATTCTCCCTCTCAAAACACCCAAAATACCCAAAGATTTATCCGATTTCCGGCTACAATCGGTACCCTTTTTAGATACACACACGTACGTGCAATGTACTTGAGATTACGTTCGTAAACGTTTCTATTTACTTTTTTTAGTCAAAATATCTTTTTTATAATACAGAAAATCTTTAGACAAAGAAATACAGTATATACTGCGTTTTGACGTATTCACTGTAAAAAAATCAGTAAATTTACATATAATAAATGTAAAAATTACACGATTAGTCCCATAAATATAAAAAAATAATGTAATTTTATAGAAATTATATAATTCCACAAAAAATATGTAGATTTTTTTTATTGAGTAAATATATCTTATTTTATACGGAAAATTACGTATATAAAAGGATATTTTAAATATTATGTACAATTATCTAAATTTGTGTAACATTACGTATTACAACAATGTTCCATATACCACTGTAAAATATAAAATATGCGATCAGCGTTCACCATGAGTGAAATTTTGTCCCACCTAGCATCACTGTGTGCGGACACAGTAGTCACATTCTATTGTTTACAACTATATGAATAATAAAGAGACAATATTTGATTGTATAACAATACAATTGCAAAACGTATTGTTACCTCATCATTTCTATAACTTTTCATACATGTATGTTGTAATTTACTTCTGTAATCTGCTTAATTACAAATTACAAAATTAATCTTATCCTTGTATATTGCAAATTTACAAATTTACGTGAAAATTTATAATTATTTAGTAACTTTATACTTATTATAGTGAATAATTTTGAGAAAATTTTTTTACAATATAATTTCGACAAATTGATAATTTTAAATTTATTTCGTTAATTGCGAATGGGAAGAGGAAATAATAATTTTTACTTGATTATTATTTTTTTATTAATTTTTGTAACTACTTTAAGATATCTTTCAATTTTAAATATTTTTTATTAAAAATATAAATATTAAAATATTTAAAACCTTGGAACTAAACAATTTTCTTGCAAGTTACCAATTATGCGACACTTTTCAAACGGAAAATTTCGAATTTCATCTTACAGAAAATAATTGTGTAAAATGTTTAAAAATGTTATTTAAAAAATTTCAAATTGTAAATAATTTTATTTACTTTCGATTTCTGTGAATTAAGATCTGACAGAAACTGGTTTATGAATCTTGCATTAATAATTCTGAGATATTTCAAATAAAAGATTATACGTGCACACTTCACAAATAAATTTGGCATTAATTAAATCTGTTAATAGAATCACAAATTATCTTTAATCACTTTGTTATTAAATTGTGGGAAGTACAATTTTACGTTTTTACATTTCTGGTTCGAATCTCGATTTTAGAAGCAATAATTATTTCACGTTGCTGATAATAAGAAGCATTACTTTCCTTGAAATTTTTTCAGAAGCAATTGTCGTGCGCGTTTTCTTGTACCAAGAATTCTTTAAAATTTTGACACCTTAGAATTTTAAGTGAACAGCGCGAACAGTGTAAAACGTTCTTAATTACCATATAACTGTTATAATTTAGACTGCCATTATGCTCCATGTAGGTGCCGTTGATCGTGTAACGTCGCAGGCACGTCGAACAGCATTGCGCGGTCTTGATCATCGGTCCGAGATCCAGGCCGGCGGCCACCGAGGCCAAGGTCGCGCAGAATATCAGCGCCGGAAGCCATGCGATCTTCATCCTCCTCATCTTCGATAACAAAGAACCTTATTCCACACTTTTTTTCACCACGAAATTACTATTATTATTTTCTTCCGATTAAAACTCCAAGGTATCTCGCAGTCTAATCGATCACAGATCGTGCCGGCAGGACACGAAAGCCACGGGCGTGGATACACGAGCGAAATTTCGGTGCGACTGCGGTCCTTCAGAGTTCGGGTACCTCCTTATATAACCGCGCGTCCCCCACTGCGCTCTCTCTCGAGTTTTCGTGGGTCCCCACCCTTGCTGAGTTGCCGTGAAGAGCATCCCTCGTAATTATATGTCGTCTTTCAGCATATGGTCTGCCCCCGGCCCCGAGGTTTCAGTCCTGACCGAATTATTCGGCCTACATGAAATGTAGGCCAGTTTGTTGAAAGAACCGCGATGCTACGAATATTTCACAGCTAGGATTAGGATATTCTTCGTAAAACAAATAATTTTTCTAGTTGAATAACGACCTGAATTAATAAACAACAGAATAAGAATAATAAATAATACGAAAATGAAAACTAACGTTTGATGTAATTGATGTACAACTTAACAACAAGTACTTTTGTAACATAATGATTAATGGTTTTTATGATAATGATCGATGAACTGATTTCAAATAGGACACAATTAATGATATTTTTTGGGAAATTTCTTTGATTCTTTCTTCCTTGAAAACAGTTTTCCACCGACACAAAGACGATACCGAACAAAAGACGAGAAACCATTAATTTTCTATACAATGAGTTTTAATTCTTTTATCTTTTTTCTTTTGTCCATGCAAGTCGAAAATATGTAACACACAAGATGTAAAATATAAAAATACAGAGAATGCTCTAAAATTAGAAATTTAATATAAGTTCTTAATCCTTAAATGTAATTGCTGATTGTAATTGTTATCAAATTCTAGTTATTATTATATTCTAATTGATATTAAATTCTATATCATTACAAGTCATAAAGCGTTGTGATTTCACGAGTGACGAGAAATGAAATTTAATTTGTCTCGCGAACAAAGTTAATTTCAATTCAAATTCAAATGCCGCCAAATGGCCAGTTTCATTGTGATAGAAAAGTGGTTGATTGGAAGTAAGATTGCGTTTTTTGGGCCATATGTCGTGTTGAGATCGTGGTCCAGAGCGTGGATAATTAGGATAGGCTTTAGAGAGTGCAGTTATTATGTGAGGATGGTAGAAACGATGATAAAAACGATCTGCTACATCATTAGATATATAAGCACGCTCCATACAATCCTTTTTTAAACAAAATTTATATGATAGATTTACAATTTCTTTTTAACAAGAGTTATTAATTATAAAGAATTTTCTATATTTACGTTAAAAATTATTTTTATTTTATTTTTTACATAGTAATCGACTATATAAAAAAAATGTTTAAAAAAGACTCCAAATTTGTGTGTGTGTGTGTGTGTGTGCGCGCGCACGCGCGCGCGCCTTTAATCTTTTCTTTTTTTTATAAAAAAACTCAAGTATCTTTATTTGTTTACAAAACCCAAGTGGTATTGTCTAAATTCTCAGGAAAAATAATGATATTACAAAATTATCTAATTCAACCTAAGTGATACGTATTTTTCAAAAAATGTATAAAATCTTTTAATTTCGCCAATTGCAAAGAGAATATAATGTTTCTTGAAATAACTGTTGTATTACTTTTAACAAATAAAATCTTTATTTGTTGTAACTTTTAACAAATAAAATCTTTATTTTTTAATAAAACAGATAGGATGGTATCTTTAATTTTTTTTACAACAACCCAAGTGGTACTATCTTTGTATTCTCATTCAATAGTTTTCGTATTATACTATGGACTAATTACAGATTTTTTTACGTAATCGAATATAATGAGACCATTAAGGTAAAGTCGCTATTATGGGATAGATTCTTAATATGAGGTAGCGAAGTTTTTGCTACTTTAATAAACGCATGTGGTTGGTACCATCATAAACTTATTACTCTTGGGGTGAAATCTATTTAGTGGAAAATCCATTATTAGATCATGCGTGCAGTCGTTGAAAAAAAAAATTTTTTTAATTGGATGTTGTCAAGATTTATTGAAATGAGTCTTTAAACCTTGTTTATTATAAAATAAACAAATATTTGATGATAAATTCTGCATGCAGTGATAGAGTAAAGTCGTATTAATAGAAAAATACGGAATGTGATGATTTGCCTAATTATAAATATTAGATTTGGTGATCGTGAAACCGCAAAGCGTGACTCATAATATGAGACACTCGAAAATCCCCATTTATTATTGCATATTTTGACTTCGAGAATTTTCCAAAATGCTATAACAAAGTTTTTTATTGAGGGCTTTCAGACAATTATGAGGCTTGAAAGTTATGGCCTTCAGCATTAGCACTGAGACTTTAAAATATCTCGAAGAGAATAGATTTTGGAGAAAAATGTTAAGTACAAAAGTTTTTGAGTATCGAAAGAGCTATTTGATTGATCAACTAGATTTTGAGTCTGAAGCCTAATTTGAACCTCGTAAGGTCTAAGTCGATAAGAAGACTCATTTCATATAAAAAAACCTTCGTATCTCATATTAGGAATCCTTTTTCTGAATTAGCAAAAACGGCAATTTTGATAAAAAAAATTTCATATACAACAAAGTATAACTTGATTGTTAACTTTTGGCGATGAAAAAATTAAATATATTTACTATAATTTGGATATAAAAATAGGAGTTAATGGTATAAATTAAATAAATTATACGCCTTTAAAAAAAGGTGTCTCAATAGGCAACTTTATCCTATACACATTGAAAGAAATAACTATTTATTAAGAATTTTATTTTATTAAATCAGAAATTGCTGAAAGTATTCACCATTTTTACAGAAAATTGTTGATTTCTGCAAATTATTTGTAATATATCGTTAAAACAATATTACAAATAATAATATTCTGGGATTTTTCAAGTTTCTCGGAAGAAAGCGGTCACGCTTCAACCTTACCATTATGGTCACGAAATTTAGACGTAATTAGGCGTTCCGCCTATCCAACATCCGGGATCCTCTGAGAAGTAATATAAGAAAGAGGGTGGAGAAGATCTCCAGCGTGGGTCCTTGAACGGAAACGGACACACTGGTGGATCAAATGATCGACCCACCCATCGAAGTTTGATATTACCTTGAAAATTCGTTGCGGCGCGCACTCACCTTTTCTCCACTCGGCAGGTACATGAACTGTTCCACCCATCCTCGCAATCGGAGAAGAAAAATAAAAGAATGCGGAGTTAGAGGGAAAGGAAGCTGAGGAGCGAACTGTACTGCGTACTCGCCCGCGCCGGAAGTCGGGTGCTGCTCGCTACGTCACAATGCACAGGATGTGTACAAATAAGGGTATTTGTCCGCGGCGGCTGATTGTAGGGTGAAATATACGTGACGCTGAAAACGGAGGAACGAGAAAGCCGAATTGCATCCCTCGCGCTTGTGCCCGACGGTAAAATAGAAAAGGGGGCCCGAGCGGATCCATTCAGCTAGGCGGCGTAGTTCAGGGGTGGTGCACATGGATCGCGAAGGCTCCTTCAATGGACGCGAGAGTGACGTTTCATTGTGCGCCGCGCTTTTCTCACACCTGGACCAGCTAGCGCGCGGCTTAGCTCCGCTCCGGGACGCGCACAAAAATATTATCTTAGCACACATAGCTCCTGTGTATACGGAACTCGAGAATAACATGTGACTTACGCGGTGATTAATCAGCCTCCTGGTTTTCTGTCAATAACAATTAGAAATGATTGATTATCAAGTTGCAGCTTCTTACCTCGTGTATTATTACGTTCTTCGCGCAAGAACTGTTGGCCCTCAACAGCCTAATGTGAAATGATGACTCGAAGTTTCAAACTTTATTGATCGCATAGTGTTAATTTCTGTTGAGCTATTCTTCTTGTGCTCTTTGTGGAGTTTATAATATATTTTTCTTTTAGAAATAATTTCTTTGGAAATATTTCCGCAATTGAAGAAATTATTATTGCTGTTATTAGTAGTAGGAAAAACTTTATTTATAACAACGTTCATAAATTTGCTTAATGTATAATACAAGATATACAGTAAAAAAACATTTTATATTTATGTTAAAATTGGTCCTTGTTAAAATCTTTGTATTAAGTTTTTGACACATCTAAGTGATAATTTAACATAATGTGATTATATTATTTGAACATTTTGTGTTAAATTAATATTTAACATTTCTTAGTGTTAAAATAATACAATTTATGAGCGAATAAACAAATAATATAAAAGTAATACAATTTTAAAACAAAGTCTAACAGGAGAACGGTCGAAACTGTCCCTCATTAATTTTGATGAGCTTTGGATATGTTGTAAAACATTAAAAAATATTACTCATATTTTTCATCTACTTATCTTGAGGTTTTTAGGGGTTGAAACATCCCCCTCGAAAATAATGGATTTTTTCATTTTTTTTTAGCGAATATCTTTGCAACTATGAAAACTTATATAAAAAAATATTTCACAAAAGTTTAATAGTTTTTAAAAGCTGTAAAACGAAAAATTTCATTATTTTCAAAGAGGTATTTCAACTAAATAAGCAGATAAAGAAAAATACGAGTCTATTATATTTTTTAATGTTCTACAACATATTCAAAGCTCATCAAAATCGGTGAGGAATAGTTCCGACTGGTCCCTTGTAAGATAAATGAATAAAATGTACATATTAACGTATATATATATATATATTATAAATGTTAATTTTACTGAAAAAATATGTTTATTTTTTAAATTTTATCTCCGTATTTTTCTATTATCTATTTACGTATCTATTGTACATTTTTACTCCGCAAGATACAGTCAGTAACTTTCGTTTCTGTTTAATGATGAAGCTTTAACGTTTTGAATAAGGATTTTGATCCATCGTAGATGCTAGGACATATTTTCCTAGGACACTTCGGTAAATTGCGAGACATTTTTGTGTCGTTTGTCTTTTTTTCACGGAACTTTACAAGGAGACAACTATCGCGTCGGCACATCTCTCTCTCCTCCTCTCTTTCTCCCTATCTCCTCTCACAAGTGAACGCGAGTCCTGTTCTTATAGACGCCGATTGTTTATCGGCTTTCTAATCTAGGGAATGCGAGGGATTACGCAGGTCGTGCGATTTTCCGTGCGATTGTGTCCATTTTCCGGGATTTAGTCCTATCCTATAAGAGGCAGAACTTGTAAGATCCTCATCTTTCCTCCTCAGTCGCGTTTTCGTCTTGATGATCGAGATTTAGATTCTATCTATCGTTCGTATTTTATTGCAACTGCTTTCTTCCGCACGCTTTTCGTTTCATGTCCCACAGAAGATCGAGCTTAGGATCTCGCTCGGTAAAATGTAAGAATTAAAAAGGAAAAATCTGTCGTTATCTTTATTTATTATTTATGTTATTCTTTTTAATTACGTCACATTTTTATTTTCGTCCCTATTATTGATTGTTTCGAATGCAAAATTATCCAAAATCCTAACATAAAATTAATCTTCTACCTATGCTGACTTGGTGGACGATCTAGAGCATCGCGCTTTATTTGTTAAATGATCCTGAAGACCGTTGGCTAACAAAGTGGAAAATTCAGGCCGATTCGTTTCGATCGAAGAAGGAAGGTGAAAGCTTGAAAGGCAGTTTTCGCGTCAAATGTGGCAGTGACAAATTTTTATTGTAGCCGCCTCGCTTCCCCTTACTCTTGGAGTTTGTGCCGCCGTGCGGAATAAGCTGTGGTGCAGACATATTTCTCTAAACGACAGGTGATGGTGGAAGTCGCTATTGAGGAGCCACGGAATTCAACTTTTCTACGGAGGAGGACTTTGCTGGGGCTTCGATGCAGCTATACGACTGACAAATTCTCAAAAAGCAGAATTTATAGTCCATCCAGACACCGGCGGGACATCCCCGGGTCAAAAGCGTGGTTGGAAAGTTTACGACTTTGTCACGCAGCGAAATGGACTTTCTACTTTTCTTTACCCATCTTCCATGTCTCTGCGTTGTTACATTGTTAACGTGCTACATTACGGTATATTACTACAAGAGATAACGTTATTACGTTTCAAAGCTTTTCATTTTATCTATCTCCGTAGGGAGGTAGAAGAACATTATCTTCTTTTAGAGATCTCGAGTTTTAGAATCAACATTGACATAAATATATTTCAATGTTGATTCTAAAACTATGTTTATACATATATTGACATAAATATGTAAAAATAGAGCAATCTATCGTATCTACAGTTTTAAAGGTTTGGGAAAGAACATTTCTTTTTTTCAATTTCTTCGCGGATTTTTTCGGTTTTTTTTTTCAAGGGGTAGAAAAATTTATTGGAAAATTTAAAAAAATGTTGTACCATCATAATAGTACCTCATCAGTATCAAAGTTATCTGTTTTACAATATGATTTCTTAATCCTGTCTCGTCACACTTATTTTCGAGTCCATAGTTCGTCATACTCCGATTTGTGAGACAGCTCGATTTTTTATCTTGTCACTTTCATTCTAATTAATATTTTAAAGCTTGTATTGTAAAAATTAAAAACATATAGTCTAAATAACATGCTTATAAGATAATAGCAGATTCGAGATAATGATTTAAAATAATTAAAGTTTAACGGAAAAATCGATAATAACAACACAGTCATCTTTCGAGTTAGACGTGTTCCCACGAACGTGTATTTCGCGAAAAATATTCGTGATCATTTAGTGACAATATGGATATTTTGGGACCGTCAATGAGCGCTATGCAAATGAAGAAGAGCAACAAGATTTCTTCTGTAACGGTACTAAAATAGGTGCTGAAAATATTTAATCGTCATTTTCTCGAAAATGTCTAAATATCGCAACTTACGGCTTTACTGTATTAAATGAGTGAATATTACATACCTATAAAATTTTATTAAAATCGATGATGAAGTGCTGGCGTTTCCTTTGTTAGTTATAAATGTTTATGTCAAAAGTGGTGCGATTTCGGCAACCTTACCCTGTACATCCCAATTTTCGAGTTCGTAAATCCGCTCTTGAAAGAAGATCTGCAAATCCCATAGATCCTCTTGATCATCATTGAGTGCCTAGAGGTAGTCGTTAAAATCTCTCCCTATAAAGCGAGCCAATCATTTGCTCTTCATTTTTTTAATGTTGACATGCTCGTAAATAGTAATATCAGCCGTATATTCTAAAACAAATAACAACTTTAAAAATAAATCGTTAAAATTAGTAGTACATTTTTGTGTGTATGAATGTGTGTGTGTGTACGTGTAACATAGAAAAATAATATAATAATTTACCTCCAACAACACGCAATTCCAATACGTGCCCGATCGATACAATGAGCTGCTGCCGCTCATTGTGTACCACTATAAATTGCTAAAAATTAAAAAAGTATATATATTAATATACATTATATATTTTTTTAACAATCACCGTACTTAAATACAATATATACTTACCGCGTTAGCTGGATAGATAATAAGCAACATTTCTTGTAGTCTTTCCATTTTTTTTAATTCTGTGAACCGATCTTACAACTGACTGACTGACTGACTAACTGACTGGCCGGCAGCGAAAGACCGTCCTAGAGTCTACGTGGACAAACGGCTTATCTTGATCATTAGTTTAGAGTATCAATTAGAATTAAAATGAGGAGATTAAACTACTGATATATTGCGGTCCGACTTTACTCTGTTATACTCGTATCTTTTTTTAACCGCAATTGAACCGCGATTAATTTCATTAAATCGGAGTATATGTGATACACTGAGAGAAATGTTCGGTAAAATCAACCAAAGTTTGGTTAAATAGTGATCAAATGAATATTTTATAGTGATAGTTACTAAATATATAGTTGTTTTGAGTGCAAACCTTAATGTCCAGATTCAAACCCTGATCAAGGTACTATTTTTCACAATAATTTCTTTACAGTTTTTCGGGTTTAGGGAGGATAGTAGAGATACGTGCCAAGCATCGAAAAAATAATTAAATTGATTGACAATTTAATTTGATGATATTACGTTCGGGATTCTTCTTTAAAAATCTATATTTTACGTTCGGCAAAATTGCGGCGCGTAGTTTGGAGAAATCTTGTAAATGTTTATATATTTACCTAAAAAATTATGAAGCGTCAAGAATTGCTTTCAATCGATAATATCGTATTCGTTATTTTAATTATTTTCCAACTTGTAAGTGATAATGTATTTTAATTCTCGTACGGTAAATATATTATTTTTTTGTATGGTAAAAAAAATACATCTTATAAAAAATACGCGCATTATAAAAAATAGGGATCTAAAAAT
This sequence comes from Solenopsis fugax, assembly GCA_003595255.1. Classification (NCBI taxonomy): domain Eukaryota; kingdom Metazoa; phylum Arthropoda; class Insecta; order Hymenoptera; family Formicidae; genus Solenopsis; species Solenopsis fugax. The sequence continues at coordinate 25,358 of QKQZ01008465.1, read as the reverse complement.
CTTAAAACTCTCTTAGAATCCTTTTTTTAAAGAATTTGTATCTTTTGTTAAATGTTTTCTCGATACATTTCCATAAATCATTTTATTCATTTTTTTTCCGCAAATTAGGACCGGTCACTTTTTTACGGAAATTAGGACGGCGCCGCATAATTTTTTGAATTCTATATCACATGGATTTCTGTTCTATAGCTTTAAAAATACGAATTTTTCGAAGGTTTCGATACGGTAATTATGGAAGTACAAGTCAGCCTTGAAGAAAGTCAGTCGTCCTGTTCCATGTTCCACCTTCCCGAAACAAAAAAGATTTATGTGCACTGTCTTTTTCCTTCAAGGTTTCATGCTATCTTGCAGGGACTGCGTTACTTTAAGTTTTTATCCTTTGTCCGCTCGATATGGCGAGACACTTATTATCTACTGTGACCAAAAAATCGCTATACTTAGAACTGCGGTTATACTGTAATTTCGATTTCCTTTTTGGAAAGAAATTTTTTAGGATGTCACTAAAATCATCATTTGTATCAGAATCATTAAGAAAGAAAGGAACTAATAAAAAAGAATTTTTATAGAAAGAGAGGAGGAGACAAATAAAAAATAAATGAATGAAAGACATATTAATGACCATGAAAGATAAATAATTAAAGAAAGAAAAGAAGATTTCATGGAATATTTTATTAAAATACATAAATTAAGGAATTCATAATATTTTCAATTAAAATTAAATATATGTTGTTATATAATATATTTATATATAATTATAAATATTTCAAAATAAAAACTATATATATTAATGTATATACAAATCCTTCCCCCCCCTCTAAAATTATGGTCTATGCATAATTTCTGTATTTTGTAAAGTATCGTATGTATATGTGTCGCATGTGTAAACGCGAACTACAAATACAAAACCACATGCAAATCCTCAAATTGATGGATGCACAAAAGAACAATGTGTTTCGTGTTCTTTGCGCGCCGTTAATTTGCCGCACGTCTCTCTCGTGATTGCAATATCTGGTCTTGCATGACAAAGGCGCCTACAAAAAGAAACACTGTTAATATTCGCACGCACGTGCACATGTGCAGTTATATATTCCACATGTTTCAATGGATTCGCCATTTGGTAATGAAAAGGAGAATTGTTAGATTGCGGCAACCTAATCATCGCTGAGGGCAAAGCCGTAAAATCACCAAAACCACGCAAATTGCGAAAAGAATTTTTTTTTATACGAGGCAAGATGTAATTTTTTTTCGACTTTTAAAAGAGATGATTACGATCTACGATGAATCGATCCTATGAAATGAAATTACAAGCATTACATGAAGTGCTCGCCCTTCAAAAATGTTTTAAATAGAGTATATGTGTCTAAAAAATATTTACATAATAATTTCAAACCACAATTTTTTGCCTTAAATCACAAAAGTAACATGTGATGAGTAATCAAGCGAAGTCGATCCTAGGAGCCCCAGTAGGGCGCATATTGGGCCTAACCACATTAGGGTTACGCAGTAAGCGGCGAAGCTCGAAGCGGCGAAATTGACCAGGACCTCATCGTGCGATCATTATGCTCCTCCATCGTTTACAATGTTCGTAATTCGTAAATAACAGTGTCGGTGGGAGCGCCGTGGCTCCACGGGCGTTTAGCATATTTTATAGAGAAAAGGAACGGAAGAGGAAAAAAGGAGAAGATAGAACGCCGTTGGATGCGTTGGAGGGACGGAAATTAAATTCGGTAAGATGAGAGCGCGTCTGTGGACGCGCGCGCAAGCGATTCATGATTTTATTTCATTCTGAGATAAATGATGTGACAGTTTGCCGTCTTCACAATCTGTGTGATTATTCTAAAGAGAAACAAATGATATAATTTTAAAAACTGGTCAAATTTACGAGCCAAACAAATCTGGATGTCAGTATAAGCTTTAATTCGAAACAATTATAAACACAAATCAAGCGGTACGTTTCGCTTATACTAACATCCAGATTTGTTTGGCTCGTAAATTTGACCAGTTTTTAAAATTTTTGTGTTTGACATTAATACGAGCGTCTCTCATATTTATTAAATGATATAATTAAATTATTAAATTACGTACATAGAATGTAAATAAGTTTCAATAAAAATTCATAATTATTAATTAAAGTTATTAATAGTAGAAGAAGGCGGATTATATAAAATATAAATCAAATTAATGCAGGGATATTAAAATTATAAAGAGCCATTGTTATTTCAATTCAGTGTTGTAAATTGTACAAAGAATTACTTTAGTAAAATTCTTCTTGCATAAGAAGCTGGGTTGGAAACAATGTAAATCGTTCAAACGATCTGGAAAATTCAAAGCGACGTGTCCTAAAATTCCTACCTTCGTCCTGGCTTCGTCATGCTCGATCTAGAGACGCGCGTCGATCCATCATCCGGAAGAAAAGCAGAAGTGTCCGGCGGTATCTGGGATACGTCAAAGCCTCGAGTTTCGCTCGTGCAACTTCGTAGTTTCGGACAGAGAAGTAGAGAGAGAGAGAGAGAGAGAGAAAGAGAGAGAGGGACCATCTCGCGCGCGCGACCATATGGTCGCCGGCGGCACAGGTCATTATTTTCTAGCAGGATCGCTCGGAAGAGGGATCCAGGGGAAGGGGAACGTGGAAAGGGGAGATCGCGGGGCCCACCACGAAATTGCTCGAAAATTACTCGACGCACCTCGCCCGGTTTTTCGTTTTTCGAGGATAATTTTATGATCCGGGATTTTTAATTTGAATTTCAATACGGAGCGCGGGGCGCACACACGATCCTTCTTCTCCGTGCCCCATTCTTCCTGGAACGCGATACCGGCCGCTACGATGGAACTATCGATTCGCTTGATCGACATCAAGGTATCTGTTCCGCTTAAATTATTTCCGCAATAAATGGATACGCGGAGAGAACGGCCTTTTTGCTAAAGTACCTAAAAATTTAGCTAGACACAGGTCTGAAAATAACTTTGCTAAACTATCAAAGTAATGATGTGGAACGCTCAAGCTGGTTGCTAGAATATCAAAATTTTTTGCAGTTCTACTCATCATGCTTGAGCGTTCTATGTAATTATTTTGATAGTTCAACAAAATTGTTTTCAGATCTGTATCTAGCTAAATTTTTAGATCAGCAAAACCGTTATTTCCATGTATATAATCTAAAGTAGAATTATCATTGTTATATATTAGATGCACAAATAAATATAATCCATTACTTTTTAAAATGAAATTCAGTTTATCAGAACACATAGTTTAATCATAAAAGTAATCCTTATTGTTTTCCAATACTTTTTTCCATCTTTTAGATAAGTTATGGATTCCAACTTGGTAGAAAGACTGGTCTTTTCTTGCGATAAATTCATCAAACTATTTTCTTACTTTCTTCGATTTTTATATATTTTTTGCCAGACAAAATATGCTGCATCGAACGAAACAAATAATCTGAAAGCGTTATGTCCAGTGAGAGTACACCGGGTCCAATAAAGTATCCCAGACAAATTGCAATTGTATATCTGCAACTTGGCGATGATAAGAAAGAGTCATTGCCTAGTCAAATTGCTGCATGACAATACTCGGTTTCTCGTGTGGCGAGATTGATCATAAATACACTATTGCTCTTGGCTAGAATATTTTATCATACTCGACATATTTACTATATAGATTGGCCTTTAGATTAATTACTATTTGTTTCGTTCGATACAGCATATACTTTGTTTAAGGATGTTTTGGCTATACAATACGAGTTAAAAGTTATCGAAATTTAAAAACTGAAGACTTCTCTAGATTTATTATTTTCTTTTTCTAATTAACAATAAAAAATTTTGGTCGTGAACACCTGAATTTTTGCCCTGAAAATATAATAGCTTCAAAGAAGAAAACAACGAAAAATTTGATTTATAATGGTTCATGCAGTAAAAATTACTATATTTTGCTGCAGTTTTAAATAAATAACTTTTAAACGAGTAAGTGGATCTAAATGAATATTTCTACGAATATTTATTAGAATATGTAAAATTTTTTATTTTATTTATAATGCTACTTCTCCATCAAATTTGCACATAACGCGATTTTACATAAAAATCAAGTATAAACAAAAAATTAAATAACTTTTAAATTAATAAGTGAATTGTGTTCAAATTTTACACAGATACTCAAACATAATACTAGACTATTTTATGAAATTTTTATATTTTTGGTAACGTTTTCAGTTATGACCCATACATTCTTAATAAAAAATTTAGAAATGTCGAGAAAGTAAGAAAATGACTTAAATTCATTGTAAAAGAATATCAGTCTTTATGTTAAGCCAGAATCTATTACTTGCCTAAAAGGTAAAAAAAAGTATTAAAAAATAATCTGTATAATTATTTTTATCTTTGAACTATATCTGTTAAAAAAAAACAATAAACACTGAATTTCATAAAAAAAATGTTGGATTATTTATTTTTACACCTAATATATTAAAACCTTGCAAGAAAATTAATCAAACTTTAATAAATTTTGATGTTAAAGTTAGAATATATTGATATTACAGAGATATATTAAGAGTTTATATCACATTGTCATAGATTAATCATAATTTTTTGTGCTGTAACTTTACACTCTACTTCAACGCGTCAGTCATGTGATACATTGGTAGCACTTAGGATTTAATATATATCACTTTTTATTGACGTTTAAAAACGTATCGCTGTTAAGATCATGCCGCTAGTCATGCGAAGAGGACTTAAAACACCATGACGGGGATCATATATATCCATATATACATAGAAACTTGGCAGCATTTTATAGGCGCGTTGTCGTGTATACTTCTGTCGGTTCGTTACTTAAAAGAGTGACTCGAAACTCTAAGTAGCCACTTCCTTCGCTCTCAAGAAATCTTGGGAAGACCTCGGATTCTCTGAGCATCTACTCTTATGTAGATGCAGCCTTGCACGAATCTCGTCTGTCTGAAATCTGTTCTTGGAGCGTTCACCCTGATATGTATATTTTTCAAAACATGCGGCGAGAAATGGCGCGAGAAACTAAAATGCAATCTGGAACAGAATATCGCGTCTTTACGACGCTATTAGTTGGCACAACGTTGAATAAATGCGCGAGATGTTGCAAAAAGTGTTAATTACTTCCTCAATTACTACTCTCTTGCGCACGGTCGTTGGCTATAAACTTATATTTATCGATATCGGTCATTGGCTACAAACTTATATTTATTGATATACGACATCGTTTGAATGGTATTTTACATATGTTGCAATAATATTTGATTGCATCAGTGCGAAATATTAGATTCACTTTATGGTAAATAAAATTAAGATGAAGCAACTACTCAATACATGTGCCATAATTATGTAAAAAGTTCAGAACTAACTCAATCGCATTTTTTTTCTTTTTATTTTGTATTTGTTTCTTCTTTTTTAGTATTAACCCTCAAAAAAGTAGAGAATAATTCTCATAAAATAGAGAATAATTATCCTCCTCTTTTCACCTTCTCCTCATTTTTGGCGGACAGAGCCCCATGACGGTACTGTATTTTTTCTTCTCTGAAGATAAATCTGTCTGCCCGCGTGCCATATGTCGACTTGATCCTGGAAAGCGTTTTCCGATTTCTCGTGTGCAACAGATGGCCGGGTGGGGCGGTTCGTTCTGCTCTCTATGGATCTGGAAATCCTATGAGAGCGATTCTTCGTTCTCCGACATGTTTTCCCTAGCCACAAGGACTAGCAATTTGTATTATACGTCGGGATATCGTTTGAAATTCACAAAAAAGTATATTAGAAAGTATCGTTTGTCTAAAAAAAGACTGCATACGCTTTAGAATAAAATGTCTAATGTTATTACTATAGCTACGCCATGAGCCATAGAAAATAAAAGAATTTATATAGACGAAAAATAACTGTCACGAAATCAGTAGAAAACTTGAATAGTCTTTAGATAAAAAAATGAATAAAATAATCAATTTATCGTGTGAGCCACTCAAATAATTAATGAGCGAAATCTAAGAAAAAACGATTTAAGCATCTAACATGAGTTTATCCAATATAATTATTGAAACGTATCATAAATTACTTAGGAAATAATTCGGATTAATTGAATTTGCAAATAAGAAGATTGATAATAATTTTCAGGTAGGTAGACATATTTCACAAAATATAATTACGGACATTATATAACTTAACAAGCATACATAAATTTATTGAAGAAAATATACTTTCTTTATCTTTTATTATAACATGCGATTCCAAAAAATAATAAAAAAATTCTAACTCAAAATAATTAAAGAAATATTCAATAATTTAATTCTTACACAGAATGTTAAAATTTGAAAATTGTTTCAAGAAATTGAGAAAAGATCTTGAGCAATTTATTTTGTTTCTCGACAATGGAGACGTAACTACGCCATGTACACGTGCCATAAATGTTCATAAACAATAATATATATAAACTCTTACGAGCGTTTTAAGAAATTCAGAAGAGGTAGAAATGACGCGACACATTGCAAGAAGAATGCGTGTGGGAAGGAACAATCTTCTATTATAAATCATAAGGATGATTATGTTAAAATCCGCTACGGTCAGCTCATTAGTTCGCGAAATATCGTCTGGTTTCTCTTTTTATCTC
>QKQZ01008465.1:0-18685 GCA_003595255.1 Solenopsis fugax | reverse complement strand
GGGGGGAGGGACGAGACGAACGGCGTAGAAAACAATTTGGTCGTCCCATTTGAGACCCGGGTAGTGCCTTAATTAGTCCCACCGTAGCAGATTACCAATCAGCAATTCGGCAATTACGATGCGGTGATTTTTCAACCTGCTGACCATAACATTCGAGACTCTTTAAGATACGATAAAGGTACACCGATAGGATATCGATACATGAAAACGCACTTTTCTACATTTTCCAGCTCGTTAGACATTGCATATTACGAAAGCGTCGAAATAAACATATAAATATATTAATTTCAAAAATTTATTTCTTACTTTTCTATGTGCATATTTTTGACAGTTAGAATTGTAGAATTTATTACAGCAAAATAAATATAAAATATATATGTTAAAAAGATGAACAAATAAATATTTATTTATAAAACGATATCTTGTTAAAAAATTATTAAAACAAAAAGAAACGATGGAACCATTTTAAATCATTTTAATTATTTACTACCATAAAAGATATATAATAATATTTGCATGAGTAATTCGCTGAAATATGGAATTGTACCAGAAGTAAAGATCGTTTTTCAATGCAATACAATTAAAATGAGAAGTATCCATATATCCACATGGAAAGAAGAAAAGGAAGCAACCTATTCAATTTCGGTAAATCTCCCTTTTCCTTGCCCCCGTTCCTCCTTAAGCCAACCCTTCGAAGGAAACTGTTAAATCTATTACGGCTGTAAAGCTCGATCACGATCACGTTCCGTGAAGAGGGTCGAGGATCGAGTCTCGAGCGGCGAGTTGCATCTTAGTAAGAAGGGGGGATAAAAGGGAGAGACAGAGAAGTGTGTTTTGTAGTTTCGGAGGGCCAGGTCGCAGGTAGGCGGCAAGCGGACCCCTAAAATCACTCGAAAAATGAGGGGGTACACGGGCCCCCGTAAGATTTTTTTTCTCCTTTTTCTTGTCCGAACGCGATATAATCGTTTGTCCTCTCGTGAAGGGTGGACGTGGAAGAATGGCGGTGAAAGGGATGAAAACTGCATAGCAGTTTGTCTCTGTAACTCTTTCAGCTTGATAATTTCATTCTGATGTATCTGGCTGTCGCTGATATCGACCGACACATACGTTAAACCTTTCTTACATATAAAATGAACGGATGTGTGTGCACGTGTGTATATTAATAATATAAAATTACATTGAGGAAAAAATTACTAAATTTTAATAAATATTTATTCGAATAGTACTAATAAAATATTTACTAAATGTAAAAATATATTTATTTAGTGCAAGAACGACTAATTTAATTTAAGCATTTTTTTCTTATAGATTAAATATTTATGTACCGTGAGTATATAAATATTTTATTAGTATTATTCGAGTAAATATTTATTTAAATTTATGAACTTTTTTTCTCTCAATGTATAAAATATTAACTTATAATAATGTAAATTAAATCATCTATTTCTTTATGAGAAAGTATACAGAAATTATTATATTATTATAATATAAGATCATATTAATTGCTCTTCTATTCTTTGCACATTCATTTTTTTACGAATAGATGTTTCTAAAACTAATTAGGTTATTTTGTAATATTTTTATACTAATAACATGTATTAGATAACATTAAATTCAAAATGAGAAATGAGAATCTAATTTAAGTTTTGGAAAATGTTAGAAAGGTCTAGTTTTGAATTGTAAAATTTGACATTTTACGAGAACGAGCAATAGGTGACGTAAGTAAAGCGAAAGACAAGTTAGAAGAGCGGACTTCGTGTCAGTCCTTATCTACAGGACGTTCATCTTCATGGAAGAGAAGGATCGTTAAGACAAAGATACTTTGATATATTTCGTAGAAACACGTTATCGGAATATTATCGTTTCTCTTCAAGGTATACAGAGAAAAAGAGCGATGATACCTTGGATAAATATAAATAGGAACAGAGAACATACATCATCTTTTTTCTCGTTAGTTTTGCGATTAAGTATCAAATTTAAAAAGTGAATCCACACATGTTTCATGATGAAATAATTTCTACAATTTTATTTTCATATTTAATCAATACACACATTTCTTTTTCGTTTTCTTGAATCATACAAACATCAAACAGTATATTTTTTTTACAATTAATTTTCCTTTCATTAACTCTTAAATTTAAGTCTCTTAAGAAATGGAGCTCTTCAATTATATATAAGATACATAGGTATGTACATTTGTTCGTGCACTTAATATGTTATATAATGTTACATAAATTGCTATTTACAAAGAACTATAGTTAAAACTAGAATCTAGATCTATATTCTTCGTGATTTTAATATTACAGTCGTACAATGTCCCTACTTATTCCTATACATCGTAAGAATCATTAGCATGCGAGGAGAATTAAGAAAATAAAGAGTGTAAAATGGAAAGTATATAATACATCTTCTAATTGATCAAAGAAAGTCAGTCTCGAATCGCTAAAATGTGCAGATCAGTTCTATCTCTGTACCAGTGCCGAGCGAGCTCTTTAGTAAAAGAGTTTGGATCTTTGAACTATTTTTATTTGATGAGTATTATACTATATTTTTTATCTATTATATTTATCTATTATATTTTTTATCTATTATATTTATCTATTTCTTTCCGTTGTATGCGTCAGGCGTGCCTTCGGGAAATACGAATTTCTCGATGAAAGTCTTTTCAAATAAATAATATCTTCTATGACTCGTCAAATCTTACGCGTTCACCACTGTCGCTGGAAGCTGTTTGTTGCCGTCATTGCTATTCGTCGCGTCTACCTGACCTGGTGTCCTCGGCGTCCTGTCTATTGCGTCCGTTTCTTGATTCTTCTCCAGATCGACGTAATATATGTGCCGCGCGGCATAGCAGAGCGTCATCATCTCGATTAGCATCAGCGCGTTGTATGTCACTGAAATCGAGAACAGGAAAATTATGAGGCGATATGATCAATTGCATTACATTATATTAATCTATTATCAAATTATGGAAGAATTTATTGTGAACATAAAAAGTTGAAACAAATTTTTATTAATTTTATAATTATTTTAAAAATTTATATATATTGTTCTCTACATATATGTTTAAAAAATAAATTTGTAAAATGGTTTGAAAATGTCCCTTCAAACTCAGAACTGATTCTGAACTAATAATTTCATTAGAATTAAAAAATAAAAATAATACTTTTATCAATATTAATCCTTATCGTGGAAAGAGGGGTCTTTTTAAAATTATGAATATCTTGGTTTATATATTTGCAAAATACAAATAGATTTGTTAAATAATGCATAAATCCTTCATATAGAATAGTTAATATAGCTACATGAACTTTTTAATATTTTCTGAATCACTTAATCCATTAAAAAAACCATGCTAGACATCCCTTTACACTTAACGGGTGCCAAAAATATGTTACACGGTGAGGGTTAATTAAGACTAAAATATGTATATTTTACATATTTGAAGAAAAACGATAACATTCCGATAACGTGTATACTTTTTAGTCTTAATTTATATATATATATATAATGTATATAATACAAAATATCATACAGCACTAATATCTAAAAAAGATCTTTTTTGACAGCGACATGCTGCCTCATCTCAGTTTAGGAAATTTATTCATAGCACGTATATGTAACGGGTGAATTTTGATGGCACTCGCGGATGCTGCGTGACGTCTCTTTTTTCAATGAAACGAGTTTTTTTGTTACAGTCGGTCGTAGGTCCATGGAGCAAGGAAAAGTAGAGACGTATTCTAAATTCAGAGTTGAACGATGCTTATCATGCTATTTGAAGAAACTACCGGACCGTGAAATCATCGTTCTTTTATCGGTCCCTAGCTTAAACGTGGTATAATAGTAAATTAAATGATAAACGGTTGACGGTATACGACTAGCATAATTCCAGCAGCTTACTTATCTTGAATACAGATGTTACATAATTTATTAATTGCCCGTCTCGTCACAGTTAATATAAATTGTGTATAACTATTGTATATAACTATTTATAATTATAACAAAAAAAACGTTATAATTAAATACAAATGATTATAAGTATTTAGAAATATTTAATATCCCTTGTAGTTTTTATGAACAATCTAAAATAATTCAGATTTATTATAGAAATGTGTAAGTTAGCCGGATAAATAAATAATTGTATTTAAATAATAATCGGAATAATATTTATAATATTTATATCTATTTCAGCGGACATCTTTAATAATGATGTGATAGTCAAATCTCTCAGTTGAAGATTTGTGATATTTATAATTATATTTATAAGTTTTGATTTTTTTTTAATCATTGATTTTTGAATGTAGTAGAATACGTGTAAAAACGAATAAATATGAGTAAAAATAGCAACTAAATTATGTAGCACATAGTATATATATTACCGTTGGCGTAAACTGCCGGGGTGAGAGGAGGATTGCATGGAAATACGCCCGCGGCAGGCAAGGCTTTGATAATACCTGTCTGCAACTTCGAGAATAACAATACCAGTTGTAACACTAGCGTCTTAAAATGTAACTTGGCCTCTGAAACGGAAACGGATGATATCAATTAGAAACTTTCATTACTATTAATGTCACATGAACGCTAACTTTTCGAAAATTACTTCTCGCGGCACTCAGACGAGGATTCCAGTATAATTATTATTGTTCGAATGTATGTTGAGCTTAATAACGATAAATTTTCCTCGACTGGCGCACAAGTTGTGATAAAGGCGTGTAGAAAGGATAAGAAATACTAATTATAAATTTACCACAGCGCAAATATGAAATTAAATTATCAAAAGTATTATACACATACACACACATATACATATATAAAATATAATATAAAGTTAAAATAAAATTATAGTTATAAAATAAAAGTATTAATAAAATATAAAAGTATTAATAAATATTTTCTTAGTTCAAGATGTTCTTCTCGTTACAATAAATATATTATAATATAATAAATAAAATAATATTGATAAATAAAACGTTTGATTTATTAATATTAATTATTACGTGTATATACACAGAAAGAACAATTTTATTGAAATATCTAAAAATTTAACTAGATACAGATCATAAATAGTTTTATGTTATACTATCAAAATTATTATGTAAGACATTCAAGCATGATGACACTGCTGCAAAAAATTTTGACATTCTAGCAATCATCTTAAATGTTCAAGTTAAATTTTTTAATGGTTCAACATATTTATTTTCAGATCTGTATTTCAACAAAATTGTTCTTTCCGTGTACATATAAGAAAGCAAGATAATGAAAAATAGACTGATATAGTGTAGGTAAATTCTTGCACAATGTATGGCGAAAGAAACACCTTGAATAAAGATGCATGGTCATTACCTGGAATTGCTGCATGCAAAGTCCTTGTAGCGATAGTTAAACTGTATATGCCTAGGAGTATGCTAATTACCATCATCGGTTGAAAGAATATGCCGTATTGAGTGGCAAGCATTGGATCCTCGGCTGCCATGTAGAGCAGTATGAAGTAGAGAACACTCTAAAAATACGAATATTTTACACTAAATTTTCAAAAATTTTGAAAAGACTCATTCATCCTTTAAATATCTCATAAATATATAAATTATTATATATTTTTACAAGAGTTTATGATAAATTACATTGTTTTTACTCAAATTAATTAAATAATTTTAAATGTAGGGTAGCGCACGAAATGTCATATCATTTAATTATCTCATTAAAACTATTTGTGGAGTGTCGGTGTTGCAGCTGTGTGAGTTGCTAAAGTGTTAAGTGAAATTTCCACGAAATGCAGCATAAATACAGCTGTAAGCATTTGCTCACACAGCCGCAACATCAATATCATCGCAAATACAGTTTTAATGAGATAATTAAACGGAATGACATTTTCTGCGCCATTTTACTATTTTGAATAAATATCCAAAATTCTACAAAACGGTCCATTTAATTCTAGCATCTTGAATTTTTTCTGGAAAATATTTATCTTTTTAAAAAATAAATTACATGGAAAAATATTATTTAATGAGGGAAATAAAAAAGGAAAAAATTATACAAAAGGAATTATAATTTAATATATCTAACTTTTTAAAAATTATAAATATTCTAGACAAAAATTAAAGAGAGAAAATTGAATTAAGAAAATCAGTTTTTTTTGCTACATCTCAAAAAATTGTATTTGCTTCAATAATGAGAGCAAATTTAAATAACGAAGAAAAAATTAAATTAATGTAATCAGCTTTAATGAATTTAAGTACAATTAATTTGGTTAAAACGTTAAATACAATAGATGTAATTCTATTTCAATTGTTCCTTACATTGTAAAACTTTAAATTAATTTTATATGATAAGCAATAATTAATTTTTATAAATTTTAATTATAAATTTCAATTACATTTGCATGCAATTATAACAGCTATTTAGCGTGAGTGGAGCGATAATCGTAGCGTGAAAAGGAGGAGGAAGAAAGATCTTTTTTTTTACCTGGGCGATAGGAAGCTGTAGGGCCAGAATTCCTATCCAAGACAAATTGGCATCGGTCATTTGAAGGTTCGGAAAGGGCAGACAGGGCCAGCAGCAACAGGGCCCGACTCGTAGCATCAACGTTGGCGTCTCGCTAATCTTCCGGCGACCAAAATCCAGCAGAAGAAGGTAGAGCCGGTACAGCGAAATCGTTAGGAAAATCTGAATTACCGCCTCCGATAGTAACTGACCTCTGTTGAAAATTGAACAAATATTAAATCGAACGTCATTACCCTCGCAAGTTATGTTGAAGTGTTAGAGTGGTGATATGCTATGGTAATTATTGTTATCAATCGATTAATTAAAATTATTTTTTGCGTTAATAATAAAACTTCTAAACGAAATTAATAAAATCTATTTTTATCGCTTTTTTAACTCTACTAATTTTACATATACGACACTATTATTGAACAGTACACATGATGTAATTTAATAGTAATACAGAAGAAAGGAGATTTGAATATGACTCTTTTTTAAACGAGTCATTAAAGCAATATTTAAAAAATCACAGAAGGTTATTAAAATTTTACTTTGAAAGGCACTTAACTCGTTAATATATTATTTGCAAGATCAGAATTATCTGATAACAGAATAACAAAGAAAAATGACGTAATAATTCAAGTTGATCAATAAATAAGTAACGCGAAGTATGTTTGAAAAAAGATTATGATGGATATTTGAATAAACACCTTAATCGATCTATAACTCGTAACAGAGTTCTATTTATAACTTTTTGCATATTTATATATTCTAATATATGTTCTGTTTACTTTGTATAGCCAGAATATATATTTTTTAGATAGAAAAGAAGAAGGAGAGAGAGATTTGAAGTTATTTACATAGAGTTTTATTAAAGTATCGAAACTGATCTTATATTTAAATACTCATTAAGATCCTTGAATTTTACTTTTTTATTTTTAAACACATGATAAGCATATGTTAAGAAAATCTTTTTGTAAGAGTTCTGATTTTACTATAAAGAATAGCAAGCTTATATATTTAAATTCAACAATAAAATATTTTGTTAATAACATTGATATACAGGATGTTTCATAACATGTAAGTCTAACTTTAGAAATAAATTCAAGACACAAAAATAAGATAAAATGTCCATACACACTATAGGTCTATATACAGCTTAGTTATTGAGATTTCAATAATTTTATTAATATTGTAATAGGAAAGAAATACATTTATAATTTTTATTAGTGAATTTTATTATTTTATAATTTTATTAAATAAATATTATTCTTCTAATTATATTATTTGTATAAAATATCTCAATAAACACGGATGGTGTATGATACGTATAATAACCTACAAAATGGGTTATTAATATACGTATCATACACCAACTGTGTTTATTGCGATCCCTCTTCTGTTCTTCATGCTATTGATCTTTGCGCTGCCAATTAATTTGCTTAAGTTCAATGAAATTTTGAATAAGTAATATTAAGAAAATAATATTTATTTAATAAAATTGCAGCGTAATAAAATTCACTAAAAAGATTATAAATGTCTGATATTTTTGCATGTTACAATATTAATAAATTTATCTGTAACTTATCGAACTGAGCCAAATTGACTTATAATGTACAATGAGCTTTCTGTATTATTCTTGTGTCCTGAATTTATTTCTGGAGTTATGCCCACGTGCTATGAAATACCCTGTAAACGTAAAAGTTTATGAACATAATTCTATCTAATTATTAATTCTAAAGTGAATATAAAAGAATGAAGTGAAAACAGAAATAACGCAACGCTCATGCTTTTATTTTACACTTCGCTGATGACAAGTTTCTCTCCCTATTTCGATATTGTCGATAAGTAATCGCAATAGGCCTTTACTTTTTACCTTGGTATCGCAATCGCCATGAGACTGCAGACACTTGCGACAGGATATACCGACAGGATTATAATAGCATTTGTTTTATAAAATTCCGATTCTTTTTGGGAGAGGATATTACGACAAGTATTAGCAGAGAAGTATATTGTGAGGACCAAGATTATCGAACCGACGCTTAGCAATCCAGTGCCCAATGCATCCAAACCTGCAAAAAAGAAGAACGATTTAAGAAATGAATAAATAATGGTCAATTATAATAAAATTTTATAATCGTTTAATTTAATTCCTTTTTTTTAATTGAGTAATTTTTAACTTTTTAAATAAGTAATCGTGATTATTGCTCCTAATTTACTTTTTATTAAATAAATTAATAATGTATGTATATGTAGATAGTACAGATTATTAAAATATTAATGTATTTATTATTGTGTTAATTATGCTAAAATTGTTCTTTTGATTTTGTCGAGAAAATAAAACTACTTGAAAATATAGAAGTTTTAATATAAAATATTTTGATGTCAATAACTTCTCTATGTATACATATATATGTTATGTGATGATGCCTTCAGCATATTAAGAGGATGCTATACCTAAAGCTGAACTTCAACGTCGGTACTGCAGATTATTTTTTCTGCAGAAGGGAAAGGGGGAATGCTAACGCTCTTTGTCTAACGCATAGATTTGTCTTTGTTTTTCGATTGTAGTGCCATCTGCGAAAAGACCTATCAATTACTTTTGCACATAGTAACTGCTCTGCTTGTCATTGTTTACGTGCGCTAAGCGAAATTTGTACACGTACAGCTGTTTAGGTATTAAATTTTTTTGTTAGGTTTTTGATTGGAATAACACACAGTCAGTTCGTTAAAGTTTTCTGAAGTCCGGGCTGGTCTCATTTCATACATACGAGCTACAGAACGTCAGTAAATGACAAAAGTTAACGTCGGTTGACATATCCACGAGCCGAAAATAAATAAATTTTTAACTTTTTGTTCGATTTTCTCGTAAAATTTACCAGCCCGGACTTTGTTTTGGTGCGTACTTTTATTCTGCAAAAGGATTTTGTGATCTGCAGAACCAATTCGAAAATTAATGAACACTGTAATGTGTCGGTAATTCCCGTCAGTATAGCATCTTCTTAAAAGTTATTATTATTACATTTATTATCTGACTTATCTTATCAGTAAATACTAATAATAGAGATACTGTGTGAAGACATTTAAATTTCTTACAATTTATTTTTTACAATTGTACACCATTGTTTAATTACGGTTTTATCAGCATTGTTAAAAACTTAATAAAAGCCAAGACGCTGCACAGATAATTTACTATAGCTTAAGAATAGTTTATCATGAAGCATTTTAAAGGAAGCATGATTCTTCAAATTTTAATTCACGTTATTGCATTATCATGTTAATCTTTTCAATGTTATCGTATATCTGTTTGGAAAGAAATTCTTGCAAGATTTATACCGAGAAATAATTATCTCATAAAAATGATAAAGAAAATTGATTAAAACATATTGAAAAGTATCTAAAAATAGTTTGATATCATTTTACACAATATTTTATGCAAAAATAGCATACATTATTTAAATAAAAGTTTATATGTATATATTTAATACAACTAAATAAATAGTTACATAATTGATTATATTGATCTGAATAAGAGTAGATAACAGTATACACAATAAAGAGAACTATACAGCAATCCACATCATATCATATGATGTGGAATTGTAAAGTGCGATGCTTATCAAAAGTTTATTGTCGCGCTGTTTAACTTGTACGTTCAGCTTTATAATGAGTGACATGAATCATACAATTGTTTACAAATTATGTAATTGTGTATCAAATATTCATATAGTTTATAAATTATCCAAATTATCGTCTCGAGAAATATATTGGCTACGTGAAATACATCGATTTACATATATTATTTATCAGATACCTCAAAATTCGCAAATTAAAATACTATTCAGCAAGAAAATTCTTCAAATTAAATAAAATATACTCGACACCAAAATTAAAGTATCACTTATTCTGACACTCAAAAATAAGAGAAATTCAAAAGAATGTAACTTCGTAAAAAATAATTGTAACAAAATGTTCGAAAAAGCATTTTACAGCTTAAAATCTCTAGTTTTGAGATTGATAATTCATTAAACTATTTACTGATTATTTACGAAGCTACATGGATGAAAATGGGGGGATGCGTCAAATCTCATAATTTTTTACAAATTTAACAAATAAGTTCCACAGCGTGAAATAAAAATCTCACATAAATGTGGTTTACAGCATTCGAAAGCGAATCTTTATCTTTACTTTGCGTATTTGTTGAGCATTGTGTTATTTTTTTCACCAAGTTATTAAACACTGAAGCAAAAATGGTCTTTTTTACTTTATTGATGAATAACTAGGGAATAAAAATTGTTTAAGCTGTAAAATGCTTTTTCGAACATTTTGTTACGATCATTTTTTACAAAATTACCCTCTCTTGAATTTAACCTATTTTTGGGGATCAAAATAGGTGATGCTTTAATTTTGGTGTCAAGTGTAGTTGTAAATTTTTATTTCAAACAGTAGTTTTCTCGAGATAAGAACTTAAAGCTAATCAATCAAAGATTACGTTTAGACAATCACCTGTCTAATACTACTATAATGCGATTCACAGACATGTGATTGTCTAAATGTAGTTTAGCCTTCAATTTATATCCTTTTATCTTAGCAATTATTGTTTAAAATAGGGTGCCGGATATCCTGCAAGTATTTATTATCTGACCTGCCCTTTTATTATTAGTCCAGCCGTAAAGCTGGATATCATTAGTATCCGGTGAAATTTTATATTAAAAGTTTAAACATTTGCGCCATAGACGCAAAATTCGAGATCCAGAGTTTTCTAGAAACATATAAACCGATCATTTTTTATTAGGTCAAACATATTAACCATTCATTGTTGTCGTTCCTCGAATAGTCGTTAGTGCTCTTTTATGAGCGCTGCGTAACGTCTATTTATACATATACTATATCATTATATTAGTGCGGCGCTGCGATGTTACTACATAGTTGCATGCTTAGACCAGCTTAGATCACATAAAAATCGTTGAGGAAAAAAAGAAATTAATAAAAGAAATAAATATAGTGAACACAATCAGTCTTGTAAAAGCAAAAGAATGAAACGCTTGGTTTGAAGCTTTGTCACAGTAAACTAGCAAAGTTAGGCAACAACGCGAGTCGCGTCGACTGTATTATTTGCTCTCACTATGAACACCGTGCTTAGATGTACCACACTTTCTAAATCTTTAATAAAAATTTTACTAAACAAAACTGAGAAAATAACCATATTATTTAGAAGGTTGTAAGTAAAAGTCTAAAGGTTTCAGAGTCAACTTTTATGTCACATCTATGTATTATAATTACAAAAATTAAATGTAACCTAAGCGTTCGCCTCATACGAGAGCTATGGAGAGTTAAAACAATACGTTTAAGTATTTCCATCTTTAATATACTAAATCAACATTTTTAACTGACAAATGTAGATGAGTTAGCTGAAATAAGTAATGTTGACGTACATTCAGTGTTAGTACGTATATGCCCAGCAAACACCAAGTTACACGTAATATAAATGTTAATTGTAACTTCCCACTTAATAATGTAACTATTACATAACAAGTATGTTATATAACAGTTACATTGTTGAATGGAAAATTACAACTAATATTTGTATAACTTCGTGTTTGCTGGGTGTACACTGAGAGAAAATAATTACCAAATTTTAATAAGTATTTGTTTGAATAGTTGCAATAAAATATTTATTAAATGTAAATGAATATTTAATTTGTACAAGAACCACTACTTTAATTTAACTTTAATTTTGAGTAAATATTTATGTACCGTAAGTAAATATTTTATTCAAACAAATATTTATTAAAATTTAGTAATTTTTTCTCTGTGTATTCATCTCTAGTATAAAAATTTATCATTAACAGATACTAAATAAAACATAAAAATACGATGAGAGCTCTGATCAAGGACGAAACGTAATTTCGTCAAACAAGTCCTTTCGATTCAACATTTTTGAGAGATTGGCTGTTTCGCAGTTGCAACATTCGACACCATTTTCCAAACTTTCAATTATTCCAATAATTATCACTTACAGATTTTTATTATCACTGATTTCTTTTTTTAATTATCCGATATTCTGTTGAATAATTAGGACACCGGTTTCTGGCCGGATATGCTGTATCTGGCACATCACTAATTTAATGTAAATAAAAGTAATTTATAAATAACTATTTTACTTAATCTTCTCTGGTAAAAATTTTTTTTCAAAACTTTATATAATTTCCGAATTTTTCAGAATATCTCTATAATTTTATAACTTTCTCAAATTTTGTACACGAATTGGAACATTTTTCAGAAATACTCAAAAAAATCTCAGAAAGTCTACATCATCTTTTTTCAGAATTTTTCATACATGTTAATTATGAAATATTCTCTAAGATTTTTTTTATTCTATAATTTCTGATGAAATGTTATAAAATCTAAAAAAGTTAAAAGTATTTTTTTAGAAATTATGGAATTTTTTAGAAATCTCAGAATATTTTAAAATTCACATGTATGAAAAATTCTGAAAGAAGATGTAGACGTTCTGAATATTTTTGAAAAATGTTCCAATTTGTACAAAAATTATGAGAAAAACTTTCACCATGATTTCAAGAACTTTCTTGTTATAATATTTTAATTCACGATTTTCAAGACATCCTATATTTTATACGTATTTCATATTTATACAATGTTTCTACAATATTTCTACAATTTGCACAATATTTCTTGCTTTTACAGTTATCTTTGTGCTATACTTTTTTAATCAAGAAGAGCACAAAAGATTGATGCTTCCTATTTATTCCTTAAACGAAATAATAACAATATGCATGCAAATTGGCACCAAACTCTTGCTCGGTACTTGCTGCCAATTTGCCGTCGTATTATAACACGCATATTCTTGTCCGGCATATTTTTGTCGTCTGGTTGCTGTTAACTCATGCCAACAAATTTTGCTCGGCTTCTGGCACCAATTTATTCTCATTTTATGAGCCGTACGTTTTTCTACGGTTGCTGCCGTTTTGCAAATGTCGATTTAATTATCAGATTTTTGTATCAAATTTGTCGCCTTTCTAAGAAAACTTGTTGCTCAAGTCCAAATATACTTTTCTCAGAGTTGGATACCTTTCTAAGTGGATACCTTTTTATAAATCTACTATATAAATACTTCCGACATGTATACTTGTGTGTATATGCGCGTAAGAGTAACGAATACTTCTCGCATAAATTTTCGTGCGAGACTTTTCGAGGATATTCAACTCGCGCGAATAAGGCCTCTTGTACCAGACGAACTTGAGTACAACTTTCACCGATGCGCTTACGCCGCTCAATGCAAGCGTATCCACGTTGTATGCATTGCGATTTTGCTTTGTAAAAAAGAATGACTGTGCATTTTAATACAGTATATTTTCATACACGTAAATTACACAAAAGTATCGTATTCTTATCAAATAGAGATTATTTTACTCGAAATCTCAAAAGAAAACTAATCACTGGAGCACTTAATACTGATATTAATGCACTGATGTTTCTGTTACGCGATTTCTATTGCACCAAACTCGGAATACTTGTTTTAGATACGTAACTCACTTTCTACTGTCATTATAACGGTATTTAGAGGAAGTTTGAACCTACAACGTTATTTACTACAAAGTTACATTTGATGTTTTTAAAACAAGGGAATTGAGGTCATCGAATAAATGAGTCATCACAATAATTATATTGTAATAAAATCCATAATTATCACAAAAGCAGATGAAAATTGAGAAATCTCTTGCAATTTAATAATTTAATGATGACCGCGGATTATTTATCATTTAATTATTTATCATTAATTTACGCTTAATTTTTATAATGCCTTTGAAATAATTATTATTTATCTACAAATTATCTTAATCGTTTTATTACAGTTACTAGTGTAAATAAAATTGTAATTATTAGACAAATCTGCTAAACATTAATAGTAAAAAATATTATTGTCACATTAAAATTACTAATTTTATGATAAAAAAGTTCTCCCGTTTATTCCGAGGATATTAATTGTTCCTGACCCTGTATCTTCCATTTTTCTTTCAAAAGTGAAAATCCCAACGCTGTTAACACCAGGCATTATCGGCGGAATTACCGCACCGTTATCCGGATGTTGTCGAGACTCACTTTCTACGAGTTCGATAGCAGAGGGCACGTAATTTTGGTTGCAGCCAGCATCCGCGTGAACCGAGAAGTTTTTTATGGTATTGTCCATGGTTGTAGATGCTCCACTCTGAATTCGACGAAAGAGAATCGTCTTACAGCACTCTGTCGTCCGCCACTCGCGGGTTTGACAAACTCGAAAGGCGCGCTCACGAAGTAATCTCACGAGTGAGTTCACGAGGGAGAGAGACGGTCGCGACTGCGAACAGTGAGAGTGAGTCCCCACTTTTACCTGTGTCGCCACTGGATTGCGATGTTGTAATGAATTATCACTTGCATACGCGTAAGAAATAAAGATAGAGATAGAGATAGATAAATTAGATATATAGATAAAGAGAGAGTGAGAGAATGAGAGAATGAGAGATAATAAATGTAAAAAATTTTTTTAATGTTCTCACTCTTAGTAATCTTTAATACATTTTTGCACAAAATAGATAAAATAATAATTAAATAATTTACTAATTATTAGCACATACAGTTTATAATTTTAGATAAAAATAAATAAGAATAATATACACAAAATATGTAATTACAAATAAATAAATGCTTTAAAATTGAAATAATGTAAAATTATAAATATTATAAATTATTAATAGAAATCAAAATTTATTATACTGTATATAAGATTATAAAAATTATTAGAGTTATTAAGATTAATAATATTGTTTCCAAAGCATTAGAATTATTTAGATTTATTGGAAAATTATTAGAAATATTATTACTCTTTCTTAGATTGTGAAAACTTTTTTAAAATAAAATTTGAATATTTGTAAAAGAATTTTCTAATGAAGAAAGAAGTTCCACGAAAAATGAAATTTTTATGTTAAAATTAAAGCATAATCTTTATAATTAATAATGTAATCATCTATTTCATTTTACATAGAGTAATGTTTACGTACTTACTTACAATCTTTCCAACTTTTTATTTATAATCGTTTCTGCATACGATCTTGATTTGATACTGTAATATAGAGTAGATCTTGATTACATTAAAATGTATATGGAACACATCATATATTTCGATTAACTTAATGCATTTTTATTTAATGATTTTATGATTTCTGTCAACTTAAATAATTTTATATTCCACGTATATATGTCTGACCTTGTTAAAACGTAGTTTTTCAGAAATTATTCATAAGTTTATATTTGGGATGCTAACTTTTATGAGTTTTAAATCATATAACAGAAAACTTACACAGTTACAAGTCATTACGATTACAAATACATATGACCATACTTTTGAAAAATATCTTTCTTAGGTTTTTATTATAATACACATTATATGATTATGTATTAAGTTTAGGATAAAAGTCTTAACATATGACAGAATGCTTATTTCATCAGAGAATGATATATGAATGATGACTGTACCGTTAGGTGATTTGACTATAAAATTTCACGCAGCAAAGTAGAGTAATTTACTTGTGTAATCTATGAGTCATCACTGTCTGGAAAATTACTAATCATCTTAATCAACATGTTAGCATTAGGATCTGTCATTTTACATTCTTATTTGATAACTTTGTTTTAATTATTAAAAGAGTTTCTTATGGATTCATCTAATTTTACTCTAATTTAGCTACATTAAACTTACATTAAATTATTGTAATTATTACGTTTTATAAGACCAGCTATAAATTGTCAAAATTTGTCATTTTTCCATTCGTATTATCAATTGAAAATTTACGACGTTGTTGCACATCTATTTTCTGACTTACCGTTAGTAACTCTTACTGGTTAGCGGTATCCACTGGTCTAACTATAGTCTGAAAGAAAGTTGATCTCTACGTATCCTCGAACGATACCCGTTACCGACTGTCGCTGAATCAATTTTTCAATCATATATAAATATACAAATCTAAATAAATGTAATAGAAAAATTGCGGTTCTATATTATTTTTTAGAAGCCAAGTTTTTACGTTATAAAAATATAAATCCTCTCTTTTTTATAATTTAGCATATTTACATGCTTTCAAAGTTTATATTGTACAAAACAAAATTTTTCTCAGCATAATGTATACATTTATGTTTCCATTAATAATTTTTTAACGGAATATAAGATTGAATTTTATAGTTTTCCTGAACTGAAAAGTGACCTGAAGGATTTAAAGAATCTTCTAAAAATTTAAACTTAAATAGGATGAGAGGGGATAAAATTTTCTCTTTAATTTTAAATCAATAATTTCTTTACGGATTATGGAGAACTGAATTTCGTAGGTTTCGCGAAGATTTCAAGCAGTTTTATTGAAAAATTAAAAGCAACTTTATCTTGATAAGAAATATATTTGCAGACACTTTTATAAAACATTTTGTATTTTTTATTTATAAAATATAAGTATATATGTTATTTTATAATGTATAATTTTTCTATTTTACATTTTTAAATATCAAATTTTGTAAACATAGGTATATTCATTGAATTTTCGAATTTGCAATTAGACTTCTTTTTCTGTTCAACTTCACGTTATTCGTGAAAGTCGTATCGAAATATTAAATGGGAAACTTTCGACACGTCCGATTTGAAGAATTTACATTATATATTTAAAATACGTTATCACAACATGCGGATAGCATGAAAAATTTCGACAGGTCGCTGCAGCGCGATTGGGAGAAAAATTGGAATCCGGAGAAATGATTGATGGCCTGTTCGATGTTGCAGTTTCGTTTCATATTCGGTTCGTTAATACTTTTTTCTTCTTTTTTGTAATATGCGAAATACTTCAGTTGAAACCAGCTACGACGTCATATGTTTAATTAAATAAATTTAATATTTGATGTTTAATAATTACGTTATTTAAAATTAAGTATTTCTTAATTTAAATTCTTATTTTATTTAGTTAAATAAAGAAATAAAATAAGAATTTAATTAACTAAGAAAACATTTTTTAATAATAACATCTAAATTATGAGATACATATTAAAATATATTATTTTCTCAAATATATTAAATTCTTTATCATTTATTCATATAAAATTCTTAAGTTATTGAACGCTTATTTATGTTAGACAAATAATTTAATTTAAACAGAAGATAAGAATCGCTTGTTCTTACAATTAGTTATGTTACTAAAACAGTTTGTCAATTAAAATGATAATTAATTTATATGTCCGAAAAGCAATTTTTCCGAATATAATTGATTTACCAATCACGTTTCTCTTTCGATTTTCTGATCATTTGGCAGTGACGACGAGATGGAATGTCCTCCTTAAAAACCAATATCGGCAGTTTTATCTTATCGAGGGAGAAGTTTGATAAATGCTTTTCCATAAGAAGGAAAAGAGATAAATGCGATAGCGGTTTTAACTAATTTCCATGACGCGGTTTTCTACCGGCTTAACCGTTGTGTCCCAACGACGTGAACGATATTAGTGGAACATGGTATTAGCGAGAGGATGGAACAGCAGAGGGAGGAAGAGCGATTGCAATCGATTGTAGAACTTGAAATATCGGATAGACGAATCTCGAAAATTCGAGTACGAAGAAAGAGCTTCTAAGAAGGAGAACCTTTCGGGGCTCGTATGTATGACCTTGGGTTGGTGGAATTGGTGGGACGGAAGGGGTCGATTCCTTGTACAGATTAAGCGCATGCATGCGAAACTGCTTTCTCCGCTGGTAGTGCTGTTCGCGAGCTTTTTAAAGGTTGAAGAGTCCGCTCGTAAAATTAGCTTTGTTAATGCATGTTGATATTGACAGGGCGAACTTTATGCCGGTATAGTAAAGACGTATAGTGATATGACTTATTTATCACGGCATCATAGAAAAAATATATAGGGGAGACCGGGGCTATTCGTTGCAGTTCTTTCTTTTGCGTATCCTGAGTCCTNATAGGGGAGACCGGGGCTATTCGTTGCAGTTCTTTCTTTTGCGTATCCTGAGTCCTGTATTCATTTAAAAAAAAAGTTGGACGGTTTGAAAGGTTGAACCTTCCCCTCAATGCCGTTATAGATAAAACACGGAAATGTATTTGCTTTGAACTACATAAAAATGTCGACCAGTGCCAAGTATATATATGCCATAAGCCCGGGGTAATTCGTAATCAGT
>QKQZ01008459.1:0-11954 GCA_003595255.1 Solenopsis fugax | reverse complement strand
CACGGCACGGCCCACCGTGGCCACCCGGCCGGTAGCGACATCGCGCCGTCACGTACGCTCGCGCGTACTTACCGCTACGCGTGCAACCACGTGCGCCTCTGTACATAGCCTGCGCACCAGAAATCGTTGTAAGATATCCGCGCTTTGTTATATATCCGATAGTTAAATGTTATAACGCGTATCCGTCCGTTCGTTATTATAATTTCTTAGTGTCCAAAAAAGGCTTTATTCCGAGATTCAGACTACAGAGACTCGCGTCATTATTTGAAACGCCTTTCTTTCCTCTCGCTCGAACCATTTCCGCGCTTCGCTCCGGCGAGCTCATCCGCGCACGGAAAATCGGTTTATTTTAACTTTATGTCGAGACATAATTTTAATTAATTAATGAAACTCGTAAATCTCTTTAAAAAATTACTTTTTAAAATAATCTGTAATAGAAAATAATTTTAATTCGATAAATTTATAGAAATGTTAACATTATCTATGATAAGCCAGTTTACTCTGTAATTGGCGTAAAACAATACTCTGAGAAGTGAGAGACTTCTTCATATTTTGACGTTACAAACGACTGTAACAAATTTAAGAAAAATCAGAATCTGACGTTCATCGGGGTTCACTCTCAGAGTATTGTTTTACGCCAATTAGTAGGGGATTCACTCCGCAGATTCCGCCGTTTTCTTTTTCCGTTTTCAACGGAATAGCTTTTGCGCAGTGCGCAGCCATACTGTGCAGTGTGCATTCGTCTTTCACGTGTGAAAACGTGTGAATTTGTTTGGCGGGCGATCATGTCCCGTAGGCGATCATCGCCCGTTACCGTTATAAAAAATTGAAAACTGGAAACGATCGTGGTTTACGGTTTGAAATGAATCTTTCGAATATGTTGGTTGAGCCTAAATTGATGAACAAATCACCGAACTTCGGCAAATCACCCGACAAACAAAACGAGGTTAGTGTGCACAAGAATGAGATGGATACTTCATAATCAAAGATTTGGAACGACTCGTACGTATGCTAATAATGACAAGGCGAAACTATCCCATTGCTGTCAAGATACTAACTTGGAAAGGTCGCGGCGACCAATTCAGCGACTTAGGTATTCTTTTGAGAAGTATTCGGGATGACAACTCTACTGTTGTACGTATCTGAATATAATTTTTTTCCATGCCTTATTTCTCTCGTCACATTTTCATATATATTATCATAACTGTGCGTGTCTCTTTCCAGAATAATACTCTGCACTATGTGACCGATAGTTCTGCAAAATTTGCGTTTCCATACAAAAAAGCTACATACTATGTGCCATTAATACAGATGTTAAAATGTTTGAAAGACGTAACTGACTTATGCATTTATAAAGCGTTACTCGCTGGATGCGAGGATGATCTTTATTATATAACAGTATCATGAATATTTTGCGTGCCGTACACGAAGAGGACCTACACTGGCATAAACAGTGTAAAGCATACATAGGAAAGATATTTACAGTAAAATTTTCCAAATTATCTGTAGATACGACTAATATAGACGTTTGTGATTACATTATTAAGTAAGTTCAAGTTTAATTATTTGCTTGTATTATGATGTGTAGATCCCCAAATAATAATATCTGTATCCTCAAATTCATCACTTTGCTTTATTGTACAGGAATTGTGTCGCTATTCATCTTGACAAACCTGCTGATTCGATTTACTTGTATTTATGACCAAAAAATTGTTTGCCCTCGTAAATAACAAATGCGCCGTTGAGGGTGTGGACTCCGTGATGATGCAAGAATGTTTAATGGGCGGGCACTTGTATCTTCTCAAAGAAAAACTGTGTTCATGGCTGGTTGGGGTTAAGCATCATATTCTGAAGAGTGCTGGTAATAAATAAACCTTAAGTGTGCGTAAATATCTTATTTGTAATGTTGGTCTTGTGAAAAAAATGAAGCGAAGTACGTAAATAATTAATTTGTTTGAAATATTTAGAGAAAATGTTGAACGTTACTAAGTTATGGTGCAACATTGATGCTCAAATGGAATACTTCTTGTCCACTAGAAGTCTAAGGTCTTCCAGTTTGGGACTTATGCAATTCTCTGGTCTTACAATTGTTGTGGAAAATATCAATAGAATGCGTTATATGAGTCATTTTCATGCGATACATAGAGGCGCATTCTTTCAAGAAATGAGAACAACTGAAGCTAGATAATTATTGCCTGATGCATGGGGTAATTAAAAATCTTGCCATAATTGCTATAGATATATTTCACAGATTTCAGAAAATGATTAATTATGAATAATATAAGCAGTTTATAATCTATTTTATATGTCAAAGATTTATAAAGATTTTTATAGTACATTATAATTGTTAGGATTTATTTGTCCGATTCATACACCGGATGGTGCTCCTTGCGGATTGCTCAATCACTTGAATTGTATTGTTACAAAACATCCAAATGTAAAATTGAAAACCGCGATACCTACAGTATTGGTAGAATGACTCCGTTACCAATGCAGATGATTAGAAAAATTCATATAACGTAATACTAGATGGGAAATTGATCGGTTTAATCGAAGACAAAATTATTAATAAAGTAGTCTACGAACTGAGATTACGTAAGACAAAGAGTACAGAAATAAGTTGTATGAATGCGATGCCTTTTGATTTGACTTATAAAAACTATTCATGGTTATATCTGATTTTTTATATCCGATATTTTATCTTTAGATAGATAGATAACTCGTCAACACTGAAAATTGCATTAGTTCCAAAGAAAAATGTTCCAGCTCAGTATCCGGGATTGTTCCTATTTACTAGCGCGGCTAGAATGATGAGACAGGTTATAAATCTAGCTGCACAAAAGATCGAGTACATTCGAACAAATTTACTTGAATATTTGCGTGAATTCTTAAGAAGCTTACGAAGGGATAAATATATGTAATTTTTTTGCATTTGTATAAGTTTTTTTTTAATCTCTAAGTAATAGTAATAGTAATGAGAGCGGGTGGCTCTCAATGCCTATATGTTACATAGAAGAAATTCCACAGTGACTCCCGCTAAAAATTATGAATTAAAAAATTCGTGTGAGTTCAAATTCATGGCTTACGAGTCTATTTTCATATAGTGCTACACGATATCCCATCTCTACAACATTATATTTTTTCTTGCTAGTTGACGACTCGTCAAGAAGTAAGTCAGACAACAATCTTCAGCAATTTAGCTAATCTCATCCCAATGCTGGATTGTAATCAGAGTCCAAGAAACATGTACCAGTGTCAGGTAAATTTGTATTACTAAAAACTACATATTTTAATGTTTATTGTTCATATCTGTGAATATAAATACCACTGGCATATATTTGCAGGGCAATGTGTGCGTATGTGTATTATTTATAAAAAAAATAGTGATATTATTTACGGAGCCCTGAATTAAAAATTGACCCTTACATCTGAATCTTGTGAATTGTGCATTAATAGTACAATGATTGAAATATATCAATTTTTCAATAATCTTGCAGATGGGTAAACAAAAAAAAATGCGAAATTTATCTGACCATTATATGGAAAAGCGTCATAAGCTTCGAGAAAGATGGGCCTCTTGTCAATCTAAACTTATTGTTTTTATCCGAATGATCAGCTTTCTAAACACGATTCATCATTAAATGAGTAAATATCAATAATATTTACGAATACAATATGAAGAATTATATATGTTAGCGCAAATGCTCTTACGCACTCTTAAAAGAAAGAGAATAAAGTATTAAAGCGGTGTATTATAGTTTTATTATAGATCGGGTAATTTAATATGAAAGAATATCACGTAGAAAGTAGTGAATTAGATAAAATCAATTTAATAATTTATACTGGCAATATTATTTCTTTGAATACAGTGAATGGGAACAGCATGATAACTCTATAATGGGTCGGTGAAATTATAATCAGCAGAGTACTTCGATAATAAAAACCAGTAATTTTATTGTCTTTAAAATAAATTATATGATAAATACAATAATACTTATGAACAATAACGTAATTTAGAATCTCTCGATACACTGTACAAATCTCTCACGATATCTTTGATCTCTCATAGCTGTATTCCGCTCGTATTCTGTTCGATAGACCTCAACGATGATCTCCTTATAGAGATCAAAAAGAAAAATGTTTTAGATCCATATTTTAGATCTGTCTTTTTTTTCACTTTTAATTTTAACTATTATAACTCGTAGATTTCAGGAGGTGCTTCTAAATTCGCCCGATTCACGTTTTGTAGAAAATCTTATAAATCGATCTCACTGCATATTTTCATATTTTGCAAATATTATATCGATGTGAAACATACGAAATACAATTCAATGTAGAAAAGAAAACTATTTCCATGTGGCAAACAAAACTACGACTAATACTAGAGTACAATATGATCAATATTTATTTATAATTAATTGATTTGACTAGTTGATACTGAGCACAACTGAACTGAAAAATTTTTGTATTGTTATAGAATTGTGCTATTTTGTAGAAATATTTTCTTAACAAGCCAGTATCTACATGTATAAAATTTACTATACATCTGCAAAATTTTTGGAGCATATTTTTATATTTTTATTGGTATTTTTCAGAAACTAATCTATTTAATGAGACCAATCTGTATTTAAAAAGTATCGATATAAACATTTGAAACACAAGTAAATGCGCTAGACCAATGAACATTCAGTCTAAAATCATCTTGATTTTCATAAGATTTTATTTGTTCAGCGACTTTATGCTACGCTTATCTTACGCTTATACTACACATTTCATGTGCGATGTTTGGAAGTGACTTGATCGTTTGTGATCGTTTATTCCTGCATGTAAACATACCGAAACTGAGGCGGGCAAAGTAATTATACCTGACTTAATTTAAAACAGACTTGAACAGCTTCATGTAAATACAAATTAGAACTGAATCATAAGTATTATAATAAAGGTAGGTTATAACATTGTGATTATGATACCTCTATCTTTACCTCCTCTTTTCAGTCACTTGGCGAATTTGGAAGCGCCTCCTGAGATCTACGAGTTATAATACTCAAAGATAAAAGTGAAAAAAAAGACAGGTGGATCTAAAACATTTTCCTTTTTGATCTCTGTAAAGAGATCATCGTTGAGATCGAACGGAATGCAGCTGTGAGAGATCAAAAATATCATGAGAGATTTGTACAGAGAATCGAGAGATTCTAAATTACGTTATTGTTCGTAAGTATTATTATATTTATCATATAATTTATTTTAAAGACAATAAAATCACTGGTTTTTATTATCGAAGCACTCTGCTGATTATAATTTCACCGACCCATTATAGAATTATCATGCCGCACCACTGTATTCAAAGAAATAATATTACCAGTATAAATTATTAAATTGATTTTATCTAATTCTTATTCCAGCAAAATGTCTGACCCAAGCTGTAAACGAAAAGGAAGTTATACCACGAACACAACAAAATTTCAGTGAAATGTACCTTGTGTCTAAAGGTATACAAAAACCGGAAACGTGACTAATTTGATTAACCACTTACAGCGAATTCATCCAGGGCACATTAATTCAGAAGATAGTTGTGCACAAAAAAATTTGTAACACGCTGACATCCGTCAATCAAGGATCTGAAGATGATCCTACATTGGTCGAACCTGATTTGATTTCACCATCAACCTCTATGCAATCTAGACAATCAAGATCTTGTACCCCGATCTGTACATTAGAAGGAAATATTCCAATCTTAATTCGCTCAACACCGGAGGACTCTTCGCCTTTGTATCAAAAGCAGCCATCCATCGACAAAGCATTTCACAAAATCAAAGCGTACACTGGTAAGTAGAAGTCATTTGAGTAGAAGTCATATAAAATCGAGTTTTGTAATCCAGGTAGTACACAAAGTCATAAGAACGTCATAATGACATCATCACGACTTTATTTGTTACTTAAAAGTCAATAAATGTCACCCTTTTGATATCATTATGACATCATTATGTTATCAAGTAACAAATGAGTGATTTTTGATATTATTATGACTTTTGTGTTCTACCTGGGAAGGTTAGGTTAGGTTAGTTTTTGTTGGTCGCCGAGTATTAAACAAGGATAAAATGATACATCATCCGCATCATGTGCTTTACGGAATTCGACCAAAAAATGCTTCTAAGAACGTCATGCCTTATTTAAATTTTATTATTTCAGATGGTGGTAGTACGGCATCTAAAATTACGAATGTTATCTTATATATGATAGCGGTGGATTGATAGTCTTTCTCGATAGTCGAAGACAAAGGATTCAAGGATCTTTTAAGTATCGTGGCACTTTTATATGCTGTCCCATGCCGAAAAATGATTACAAAGCGAACAGACGAAAAGTACGAGCTACTAAATTCAAAAATCAAGATCATGCTTTCAAAGGTCAATCACCTTTGCTTAACTACAGACATCTGGACAGAACCGTTCAATACTCGGAGTTACATTGGCATCACTGCTCATTATATCAATTTTGAAGCTATGCAATTGGAAAATCTGTCTTTGGGAATAAAGGAACTCGAGAAAAGTCACAACGAATATATATCAACAATCATAAGCGAGATACTAGATGAATGGCAAATTATCACCGATTCAGTGGTAGCTGTAATTACAGATAATGCTTCTAATATCGTGAAAGCGATACTAGATACGTTTAGACACAGAAGACATATACCGTGTTTCGCTCACACCCTAAATCTAATTATCCAGAATGCAATCGTTGCAACACCGGAATTTCAGGCCATAGTAAAAAAAGTGAAGTGCATTGTTACATACTTCAAACGCAGCGTCAAAGCGGCAGACGCACTTATTGAGTTACAAACATCAGATCTTGAAAATGGCGGGCGTATTTTAAAATTAAAGCAGAAATGCGAGACACGCTGGAATTCACTTTTTTATATGTTCGAGATATTCATTCAATTGGTAAATCCAGTGAATACCGTATTGATCACTCTTCCACGAAAAAAGCATGACGATATATCAGAGATGACAACACGTGCTGTCTTACAAATATTAAAAGATGCCTGTGCCATTTTAAGTCCAGTCGAATGCGTTACTATGGAGATACGGCGAATCGTACGTCACCTGCAGTAAAATTATCCCCATCGTTAATTGCCTGATAAGAACTTTGGAAAAACTTAACACTGAGCATGAGATTTTCTCTTCATAAAAATGTTTTACGAGAACTTTGCAGAAGATTTCAAGGAGAAGATTCAAACGTCGAAACAAACACTTTTCTTGCTGTATCCACTTTGTTGGACCCACGCTTTAAGAAGCTGTACTTTCGCAGCTTCTTAGTTGTTCCTACAGCAAGATTTGCCAGTTAATGAAAGAAAATCGAATAGGAACTCAAAATACTGTAATTGTCGAAAAAAATACAAGTGCTTCTGAGAACAAAGAAAATATTTGGAATATTCATGATGAATTTGTTCATCAACAAACTTTGACGAGCTTGGTGGCGTACCAGTTGAACTTCGATAATTTCTTAATGCCAATGTCGTCGGCAGAACAGAGGATCCACTCAAAGTTTGGCAAAAGCTGAAGGATATTTATCCAACGTTGTACAAAGTCTCCACGAAACAC
Source organism: Solenopsis fugax (assembly GCA_003595255.1). NCBI lineage: Eukaryota > Metazoa > Arthropoda > Insecta > Hymenoptera > Formicidae > Solenopsis > Solenopsis fugax. Next base: position 4,353 of record QKQZ01008459.1, on the reverse strand, counting down.
TTCGTAACATCATCGTGGGAACATCAGTTCCATCTGAACGATTGTTTAGTGCTGCCGGAGATATAATCAGCGCAAAAAGGAGCAGGATTACGGGGAAAAGAGTCACAGATCATAGGATTTCTAGGATCTCTGGCTGAGAGATACTGGAAGTAGATATCTCTGCCTCAGATACTGGAAATAGATACTTTTGTCACAACTCATTTTACACTTCATAACAGTTCCTATAATAGCTATTTAAGCCAAAGAAATTAACGTAATCTATAAGCATATTAAAGTTTTTAAATATTAATAACAAAAAACTTCAAAGTTTAGTAAGACTGTTGAATAAAATTATAGAAAGTTTTACAACATGGTGTATTTTGATTCTATTTCTGTGTATGTGTGTGTAGGTGCGTGCGCGCGCGTGTATCTCAGATTTTTGATCGATTCTTTCATAATAGATTCACTTCAATCTGATTAATCGATTCGTGAATTCTTTTTTGCAAAATTTAATCGATTATAAGAACGATTTTTTTTGCAAAGTTGGTTTACTATCAGTCAATGACCCGGAGTTATACAAGCAACATCATTCGGATCTTCGTTCCGAGGCGTCAATGGTCGCGAATTTAAGAACAGCCACGAAATGATTACACGCGGCTTGGATAAGTCCGCCGTCATCGCTTGAGATGCAACCGGCTTACATTTGACACACGTTACGCAATCGTGTGTTATCCTGCGGACCGTCGAGCGCGCCGCCAAAATCCAATAACGCTGACGCATAGCGTAAGTCGCAGCTCGCAGTCCCGCGTACAAATTTCTTATACGTTCTCTACGAACGATGAGAATTGTAAGGGCGTGACCCTTTGGCAACAGCATGGGGTGCAATGCATCTGGTGGCAATGCTGCTCTGCCCATTCGTCCTTCCACGCGAATAACTCCACATTCATCAACGAACGGAGTCAGTGATAAGTATGACTCCCGTCGTCGTCGCTCCGGCCATCGCTCAAACGGCAGTGCTGAATTCTCGCGCCATAATATTTGCTGCAAATGCGTTTGCGGTTCGCAAAGCAATATTCGGCGATAGATTTTTATCATGTCCGCGGTGAAAGCATACGCAAACGCACGGAATCGCATTAGAAATCAACTCTCGCCGAACGACAGGACCTCAGGACTTTGTTTAGCGATATCCCTATGATAGCTTTACACGAGGCATCAAAGGCCATGCGTACTTTAGCGTACGGCCCGCTCCCCTTGATTACCCCGTAATGCGGTAAGTAAATGAGCCTACCTTGGTCGGATTCGCAGGTACTGTTTTCATGTGCCACAAGGATAAATATACGCGCAAAAATTCACGCAGAAGCGTTCCAGACTCGAGTCGCGGTTAAGCCGCTTTTCCCGTCCAAGAAGACGCACCATCGTCGTTTCGTGTGAGTCGCCGAGCCGCTGAAATATATCTTCTTTGAGAGACAATTTCACTATGTACCGGTCCCCATCATTAGTTGACACGTTTCGCGTAAAATGAAACTCGTACGCCTGTTCGTCCCCGGTGTAGAATTCTGCAATTCCTTGATTCGTCAAAATCGGTGGAGTTGCGAATTATTAATTAATGCATGTAAAGCACGTATTCCGACACCCGATCATGAAGTGCCAATATTTGCCCGTCCGGCCAAAACCCAACCTACGCGTGTCCTTTATAAGATGGGATGCTTGGACGTCGCTCGAATTTGGCCCATGCATAATAGCTGTCAAAATAATCCGGCACCGATTAATAGGTCGATGTCCGACGATACGTTAAATTTCGGATCCGCTAGGTCGATACCGGGCGACAGCCTGAACGCCTGGCGTTTCAGCGTACTCGCCGGAACATTGTCAGTGACATTTGGTCGGTCACTATGCATTCTAGCTCGACCTCGAAAGAACTTAGTCGCGATTGTAATTTGATTCGCGCCACCCGATTCGAGACGGACACCGCGCCGCCTATGCCCGATATCGAAATGTCCACCGAGCGTGTTCTCAATTTCAATGTTTCTACACATTTACTCGCGATAAAGCTCGCCTGCGATCCCGAATCCAGTAAAGCACGGCATGTTACACGCGAACCGTCCGCGCCGTAAACATAGACGAGTGGCGTCAAGAGCAACACATCCGCGCCGCCCTCCCTGACTGCGTCATGCGCAACCACGGAGGCCGAGCCACCCGCGACCAGAGGCGAGTCGCCAGCCTGCTGGTTCCCGATCCCCCTCCCCTCACTCGAGAGATGTAATAATGTGTTGTGTCTTTGCTTGCATATTCTGCAACCGCTTGACAGACACTCAGCCGCCACGTGATCATGGCTGTGCAAGCAATTTAAGCATGTCTTCCTTCCGCGCACTTCGCCTATGCATCGGTTTACCGGAAGCTCCAAGAAATTCTTACAATAGTAAACCAAATGCGCGCCTTCGCAATAAATGCATTTCGCCCTCTCGACCGTCGCATGCAGCGCGCGCCGCCCAATATCCGATCGCGTTTGTGAACGAGGGTCGGAGCGGCCAGGTGTGCCCGCGTTCTTTTCTCCAAAATCTGGCTACGGTGAGCGAGAAAATTTGTCAATTCTTTAAAGGTGTTGTCAATTCTGAGCCCTGCAAGGAAGCATGCCATTCCCGAGACGTTACATTGTCTAATTTAGACGTAATTACGTGAATTAATAACGAGTCCCACTTATCGACGTTGCAATTTAATGTAGTCAGCGCGCGTATATGCGTGGAACCCCGTCTGCTAATTGCCGAAGGTTTTCCTTTGTAATCACCGTCAATTCGAATATCGCCTTTATGTGCGTTTGGACGATTACACGTTTGTTGTCATAACGGTCTTTTAAAATGCTCCACGCAAGGTCGTAATTACTGTTTGAGATCTCAAATGTTTTGACGATATCGTGAGCCTTATCCGTCAGCGACACGCGCAAATATTAAAATCTTTGTATATCGCTTAACGATCTATTATTATGTATCACAGATATAAATGTATCATGAAATGGAAACCATTCCTCGTATTTTCCCGAGAACGTCGGAAGATTTAATTTAGGTAGACGCACGTGCGATGCGGATTCAATCTCGACTCGTGTTGATCCCGGCGTGGAAGTTCGCGCACTTGAACGATAATTGTCGGCTTGCAATAATCGCCGCAATCTCGCGCACAACGAGTAGATCGTGCGCGATCCTATCCTCTACTTCGCCTTCATCTATCAATTCTAATAGTGACTGCAGCTTGCAGTAATCATCATATAGCGCATCTAAACGCGCGCGCCTTTCATTTAACTACTCTCGGATATCGTTATCTACGCTAGCTACATTGTTTACAAAGGTTTCTATGCGCGTGCACGATTCCTTTATTATCCCGCGCCGTCTCTTTAACGCCGGTAATTCTGTCGCCGCTGCGCTAGACGTTGTCGCGTTCGAATTAAGATTGGTTTATAATAGCCGTAACTTAGGCCGGTGCCGTAAAAATTGAAAGATAGGAAACCTGTACTACCGTTTATAATGGTTGGCAATAATCTGTTGTTTTTGGCCGTAACCAAAAAGATGACTCAACTTTATCTTTTCGGCCACGGAAAACAAGTGAAAGTCGTAAGGTGGCAGTACACCCACGGTAATTGATTCTGTTCCTCGGAAAATTTTGACAGACTAAGAAGTCACCATCTTTCTACATACTCGCAGTTCATGATTAACGTAACGTCAAAGCTTACGGCCGCTTCGGCCGCTTACGACTGCATTTGACATAAAGGCGAATGAGGCTAAGCTCTGACGTTACGTTAATCATGAACTGCGAGTATGTAGATAGATGGTGACTTCTCAGTCTGTCAAATTTTTCGAGGGACAGAATCAATTACCGTGGGTGTACATGAAGCGCGGCAAACTAGTGTATGCTATGCCACTTAATGCTACTCGCATGTGCTCGCATGTGAAAAAGCAATAACCTTTTGTGAAAAAGTTTTAAAAGATGAACGTTCAATTAAACGATTATGATTTAATTTTCTGGGTCGAACAATTTCGACACTTGTATGATAAAAAGAATAAAGATTATAAGAACAGAAATGTGGTCGAAAATTCTTGGTCATTTATCAGCAACAAATTAAACATACCAAGTGAGTATATTACAAAATATATAAATATAATAAATATAAATTATTATAGAAATACTAACGTCAAAATCTTTCATAAATTCCTGTTCGTTTTGTACACGTGAATAATAGGTAAGGTTGTAGCCGAACTCGACTCGAATAATGATGGAAACCCGGAATACCTTGGAATTAATCGAGATATCTTAAGGATTTTATAGATACTCACTTAAACGGTCGCCACTCGTTTTAACCACCAAACGAGAAGGATGATGCTTTAA
>QKQZ01008453.1:0-10461 GCA_003595255.1 Solenopsis fugax | reverse complement strand
TATATATAGATGAACGATTTGTTCAGCTATAAATCTGAAATCCATAAATAACTTTTTACTGTAAGTCGCCAACAATCGTAACAAAATCCCTGTTAAAGTCGTATCACCGAACAGGTAAACCGAGAAAAGCGGCAGCTGTTTCTTTAACGTCCTATTTAAACTCTCCGAATATACACAATTGGAAAATTTGTGTATTAAATTCAACATATATCATACATACAAACGGTTCATTCAAATTTTCGTGTTAATTTAACAAGATGATCATGTTAGAAAATAACAGAAATATTATGTAAAAAATAAACACAAAAGATAACACTTTGATACAATTTGAAAACACATTGTATAAACATATTTCTTTAATAAAATTAACGCTTATAATATATGTTAACACATACATTTTATTCATTTATCTTAGAATTTACGCTCCAAAACTACATTATTTTTATATTACTTGTCTATTTATCATTTAAATTGTTATTTTAAACTAAGAAATGTTGAATCAATTTAACATAAAATATTCAAATAACACAATTACATTATGCTTAAATTAACACACGGATATGTTAAAAATTTAACACAACAATTTTAAAAAGAACCGGTTTTAACATAAAGAGTTTTCTACTTTGTACGAATATAAATGTGAAGACAAATAAAGCTAAGATTATAAACAAAATAAAAAATATAATTTGAAGTTTCTACAGAAAAAAATAATTGTCTATCGTAATAATTTTTAAAAATATATTTAATATATCTGGCTTTCAAGTAAGAGATTACATCCGAAATAACGTTAACAAACGACCGAGATTGGTTCTCTCCTCCATTTCTTGCTTTGATGTTATTAAAGTTTCCTTTCTTCTCAAGAGAGCGTGCGACGTGGATACGCCGTTTTTATAATTCGCTTTGGTCTTACGAACTGAACGAGAGCTAAACCCAAGAGAGAGATTGCGTCTACAGTCGAAATTAACTAAAGCCGGCTAACAATTCTCCTAGATTATTCAATAGCTCCTAGATTATCACGTTACGCAGACAGACCAGTAAAATTGGGATAATGTTGATACATGTGGATAAAATTGGATATAAGGCAACATCGTAGTTAACTAATTGTACTTTGTCTAATTACTGACTAATGTAGTTTATAATGCGGTACAAATGTATTATATTTAAATGTCAAATAATTGTAATTGTAACTATGCAATTAATAGCAATTAACCGCATTTTCCACTAAAATCTAATCATATCATAGTAGAACATTATCATGTTATTCCCCGAACATTATCAGTTATTCCTATAAAATTTAGGTCCAAAAAGTGGGACACAGAAATCAATTTTATATATAACTTATCTACATGTAACAATTATTAATAACAAGAAAAATTGACTGACAAGTGAATAACAAATAAAAAACGTAAAATATAACTCTTTTAGCAGCATCATAAAATAGCTCATTGATCGGCAAGAATTTTGAAGATGCGTTCCATTTTCAAAATTTTATTCCAATTCCGTTGACATTTCTGTGTAAATCTTTTACGCCACGTTTGTTTCGTTATTGTATTAAGAAGCGAGTGCTGCCTGAGTTGCCTGAAACCCCTTTCGCGCTCGTAAACGAGTTATCTCGCGACTCGATGCACTCCAACTGACGCTTTGAACAAGTTATCACGCGGCCCGATGACGTTTATTTGACGTTTGAACGGGATATCTTGTCCATCTGATGTCGGCCATCCGACGCGCGTTGTCAATACAATATAGTTTAGCTTTAACATTTTCCAATAACAAACAGACGTGAACGCATGGGAAAGCGAAAATGCAAGGAGTATCACGAGAGACTCCGAAATATGTACAAAATAACGGGGACGACAACGATAACCATATCACAGATAAAATGTTTGTCCTGTTGGAATAAGATTGCGGAAGGGAACGTGATGTGTGCGTACACCCTAAGGGCGCCCTAAAAGCTTTCCTCGACAATCTCCTAGTCTCAAGAAAGGCGATCTGTCACTTACCGTTGATGCGATCGGATTTGAGTCGCTTACTATCCCCCATAAACGGACCAACGCACGACCAGCTACTCGATTACTCAACATAATCCATTCTTTAACATTACCACGCCCGCAACGTTCTCGTAAAGTGAGATAAAATACGATACAGTAATCGTTATTCCGACGTAATTAGAAATGTGTAGGACGGCCTCTTACGGTCGATCGTCTTTAAACCGAGCTTCGCTTATGGCGTTTCATAATTTATAGCGTTAAATTACACAGTTGCCATTACTGCGTGCATTATTTCACGGCGCACATGTACGTTACCCGTGCAAAGTACGATTGAACGAGCAATATATATCATCGCGCGTTACCATATTTTTGTATATATCTACGCACATAAAATTTATTTTTTCTCGAATCGCGGATCCTTTACAACTATAAAATGCTTGAGCAATGCTCTCTAGGAAAATACTTGCGATATCTTTCAAGTCATAAAGATTTAACAACTTTCAATAAGAATCATATCGCGATTTTGAATTCGTAATGAAAAAAATAATCGTGCTGTCGTAATAATATTTAAAAACAACAAACAATTAACTGATAGGCTACTAAGAGTCAGAGCGGTTATAAGTGCGCAATTAAACTTATTACAGTTTTTTTAAAACTGTTTATTATAATATTTAAAAATATATTTAATACATATTTAATACTAGTCTCGATTTAAAAGATTACATCCGAGAACAATTTCTTCTCCGAAGGGAACTCGAGGAAAATCGACGTCACCATTATTTCATTTTTAAGAAATCGAGAATAAAAGAAAAATTCCAACGCTATGAATAGCGCTGCATTGATGTTGAGGATTAAATTACGAAACAAGTAGAAATATTGTATTGTCAATCCGCGGTGCAAGATTTCGTGAGAGTCCCATTACTTTCTCACCCTTCCTCTCTCATGCACTTGCTGTTTTAATTAAAACCCGCCCCTTTCACCGCGACGCGCATAATGCAACGACACATATTTTCTCTTTCGCGCAGCCAGATTTACCTACGCGCATTCACCGGTCATTTGCAGTTTCCATTTGCAATCCGGGTGTGTATACGTCGCAACTTAAGAAGCATCTGCGACGCGGGTCGACGCGAACAATCCCGTGAGTTCCCAAGAGGCAGACATCCGAAAAAAGCGCGGAAGGAATGATAAATCGTTCCCGACGTCTTGACGCGTGGGTTTAAAGTCTTAAATCGAAACATCAATCAACTGCAACTTACACAATTGCAGGTCGACAGCGCAATATATTTTATGTATATAATATATTAAATATTATAAAAAAAGCGGTTATTTTATTAAAATATAGCGCCTCCAAAGAAAAGTACACAACAAAATGCAACTTGTAAAAATAAACATTAAATGTAATATATTAATATTTTTCAAAGTTTATACATATGTACAGTATAAGACATACTAATTTATTTTATTTTCTAACTTTATTAAATAAATTTTATTTTCAAAATCCTATTTAGTTCTTAAAAAAAATTAATTAAATAGACCTTTTCAGTCCAGTATCTTACATTCTTTTTGTATTATATATTAATAAAAATAACAACTTTCCTTCAAGATATTGTATAATATTCATTTTGTTTTATTTACTAAAAATACGTAATAACACCCGTATAGTTTCAGCAAGTTCGAGATTCTCACCCTACATACATATACATATATCATGTATCTTTGCAGAAATAAGCTAATTTAAAAAATGCTTCTACATGTACATCACACTTTTTTATAAAAAAAAGAATCCTTCCCACCCCCTTCTCCGTTTCTTGTAAGTTGACATCTCAAATTTAATCAAGTACATACTTTTGGTGACATCTCGGTATTTAAGGGTTAATAGGATAGCCACGATATACGCATACATCGGTTATCCATGGTTCACGATACCTAATTAGAAACACGTGACCAGTGTTGGCACAGTAACGTTGGCCCTACATCCCCGACATAACTGCCGCTGCACATGAAGGCTCATGTATGTAGGCTACGAGTAATTCTGGCATGTCAGCCGCATTACATGATGTATCATCGATATTTCCCTCGTTACCGAGCGATCAAGTACTCCGTTTTCCTTGAGAATTCTCGCGTCGCAGGAACGACGGCAGTTGCGTCGTAACACAAAACTGGAGCATGCTCGAATTATATATCACGTTGGATACTAATCCGATCGCGTTGGATGCTAATTCGAAAAATCGACACGACGAACGCGCAAATCTGCACCGCTGTATCGGAAACGACTGGAATAAGCAAACACTGTAAACGTTACGTTTGCAAAGCTCTCTTTATATCTATTTTACCCGCCAGCTCGAACTATCTCCCTTAAAGAAACCATCCTTTTCTCGAGATATCTCTGTATACGGAGTCAAGTTAGCCCTAATACCGGAGCTAATATTCACGGACGTTTATACCCAAAGTTTCAGACGGTAATTCGCGTCACAAGGCGTATTCGTATACGACAGAATAGGTCAATCTCTCTTTTCTAATTAAAAGTCCTCGATGTTTTCTAAGTAAACACGCGCAAAATTTCTTTTCTGAATAATCTTAACGAAGCAATTTTCCGGATGAAATATGATTAAAGTTCTGATCTAATTAAAGTCTAGTTATAGTTAAATAGAGCCTCAGTCGATATATAACCGTCGACTCACACCTTTGAAATTTTGCTCTTGAAAGAGCTTGGGGCGACAACATGAGACGAGTAGCGTAAGAGAGAAAGCCACGCGATATCCTCAGCTTATACTCGCAGTATCGTTTATAATCCTAATTAAAAACCATTGCGTAAAAACCATTGCTATCTTGCATAAAATAAACTTCACCGAAAATTAAGACGATCATCGTTTCGCTCGTGTGCAGTTTTCGTAAGACGAGAGAGACACACTAGACCCGCATTCGACAATAAAAGCGCAGTATGAATACGGTAAATCTCGGATTTTATCGATCGTTGCTTGATAGTGCAGGTAAACTTCTACAAAATAAGTAAGTCTTGAAGATTGGGAGCCAACCAACCGGACCGACATAATTGCGACAGTAGAGAAAGTTGCAGGCAGGAAAACTAGATACACAGAATGAGAATCGGAAAATGCCCGAGATTAAATAGCTATTATTTGTAATGAATGAATGGAGCGCTGTAAATCGAATACTATTTCGTAGAAGAGAATCGTCGTTTTCATTAGCGTGTACAACGAAGGACAATATAATATACATTTATAAACATTTACACTGAAAAAAATTGGTCGAAAAACTAAAATATTTACTCCGATATGTTCAACTAAATATTGAGTTGGTTTAGTTAATTTTTAATTTAAAAATTTGAATTTGAACTGTACTTATTTTTATGCAACAAAATAATTGTCGAATCAACCCAATGTTTAATTAATTGTGTCAAATTAAATATTTTAGTTTTTTAACAATTTTTTTCTCAGTGTATAAATAAATATTAGAAAAAAGTCAAAAATTTGACTGATTTGATGATGTAAGCTCGAAAGATCTCGATATGAGTGGTTTTTACAAAGAATTTTATCTGGAATTTCTAGAAGGCATAGTTATGGCCTTTCTACAATAAGCCGTTAATCATATCACACTAGTTATAAGTCAGAATTATAAGTCATAAATCTTGCGAAATTTGCATTCAGAATAAAGTCATATTAGATCGTTACGTCAGTCTATTCTGATTAATTCTCTCGATGAAAATAACAAATACATATTGTGTTCTGCATAGTCAGTTATAATGTAATCTATGTTTTAAGTTGTAAAAAATGGAATTTAGCATCTCCGCAATCACTGATTACTGATTTATTACTGTCTTATGACACACTTATACTACTGACTCACTTATGTCGCTCCTGACTTCTGATCTATCACTAACAGCTTACTGTTGGAAGTTTATTATAATTATTATTGCTGGAAAGTACACAGAAGAAAAATTAGTACTAAATCAACAATTCATTGTTTCATATATATGCAAGAATATAAAATCTTGGAAGAATTTATAATCTTACAGACATAATTTACTTATATAAAGAAACTTTTTTCTTTATGTAAACAAATTATTTCTGTTCAAGATTGTAAATTCTTCCAAGAAGATTTTATATTCTTGCTTATATATGAAACAATGAATTGTTAATTTGATATTAACTTTTTTCTGTGTATATTTCATAAATTTCAAAATTGTCTTAATTGCGAATTTCGATGGTCTTCATTTCGAAAATACATGATTGATTCAGTCAACCAATTGAATCGTGCATGCCGACTCTTTTTTACAATATTCAATTTTAGAAATTCTAACATTGTATTTTTTTGCGTTGTGCTAATAAAAATAATAAGTTTTTTTTAGCAATATTGTGTTTATTTAATTCATTCTGTTCGTTCGTTATAAAAATACAACCATATTTATAATAGTTTTAGCAATTTCTCGATAATTATCAGCAGATACACTAAAAAAAAGTGTTTAATTTTAAGATATTAAAATGTTTGATTTTTGTCTCTGTTTTCTAAATATTTAAAAATGTTTTAATTTTAGAACGGTGCTTAAATTTGAGAAACTAAAACGTTAGTTATTAAAAATTTCAATTTTAAACATTTTAATATTTTAAAACACCGTTTAAAACTAAAACATTTTTAAGTAGTTAAAAAACAGAGACAGAAACAAAACATTTTAATATCTTAAAATTAAACACTTTCTTTTTGAGTGTATATATAAGTAATGTCACGTTATATTCACACGAAGATATAAATAACACAAAAGATCGTTTCGAGCTAACGTGCTGACCGATCAGATCGAACGGTTATCTCGCTGATGACGACCGCATGCACCGCGATAACGTACCGCGCTCTTCCTCCCTCCTACCGTCCCGACATCGAGTTAATACCTCCCTCGCAGAATGTGACTAACTAAGCTCTTTGCTTTCGAGTTGAATTGGAGACCGAATTCAACTCGCTCCAGGGGCTGCCGCGCGAGACGTTATTACGGACGTCCCGATAGGAATTGTTCTATTCGATCGTTACTATTGAATAATCCGACGATTATCGCGAGGCGAAGTTGAAATTGCGTATCGTTCGGCGTAGCGACGACGACGGCGATTTTGAGCGGCCGCGATTCCAACCAGAGTCGAGCTTTAAATCATCCAGCCGCCACCGCGCCGCACCGCGATCATCACCGAACGAGATACTGTTCCTTCCACCCTGCTGAAAACCGCTGTGTATCCACACGAATAGAACTAAAAGTTACGTGCTACTGTCACATGAATTTCGAATATTAAGGATTAAAAAAGATCGCATGTCTGATATCCTTAATCTTTCTATTTCCGTCTCCTATCGTGACAAGCTATCGTTCACCGTTCTAGTTAACGAAATTAATATAATCTACACTGTTAAAAATGTCATGAAATTTCATGAACCTTTAATATACAATATAAGTAAATGATATTTAAATCACTCGTAACTAAAATGATTTTTAATGTACATGTTAATGAAATTAAGTTTAAGTGAATTAATAAGCGTACTGAAATTTAATATACTTTTAATACAAACGTAAATGAAATAATACAAACAAGTAATACAAACGTTAATAAAATTTAAGACATTAGTACATGAATATTCATATACTGCTTTTCTTTTCATTCATTATTTTTCATTTACGGGCTTGAACCAAGCTTCCTTTACATGTTAATTAAAAATCATTAAGAAATTTCTAACAATGTACGTAAAAAAAAATACATCTATCTTCCGTAAAAAAATTCTTGTAAGAGAAGTAACGTGCGCTGAATTGCATTACAACTGACCATTAATTTCATTCGGAAAAACTCCTTCAATAAAACGTTTTTCTTCCGAACGTGTATTTTTCAACAAAAAATAATTCGTGTTTGAATCGAGTCTTTGCACGTTTATTAAATTTTGCGATTAAAGCGAAATATTAATGCAAAATATACATTATACAAATCCTTTTTTCGAGAACTTAATCCGCAAGTATTACGAATTAATAAACGAATGGTAATGAGATATTATGTATAAAATGCGCATGTAAAATCTCAGTCTGTATTATACATATATGTATATACTCGTTCCACAGAAATAAATCACATTTTATAATCTCAATGATAGGTGCGAGTACGTGTATAGCCCGTGCATTTTCATGTAAAAGTGTTACATCTATCTGCACATGTTTTAAAAGTACGACAGAGCGTACAGTCCGTCAGTGTTACGTAAAAAAAAATAGCCAGATGTCGGAACAAGAATTGCAAACGGATGAATGTTAAGGTACACACCTGGCTGACATCCTTCACGGATGATGTTTGTCAGATGCAACGCGCGGAACACACGCACTCCATATTACTCGCGGATATGCCTACTAGAAAAGAGAACCTGTCACCGAATACGAAGACACGTGAACGAAAATATATCATCGCCGGTAAAAAACACGGTCTATATGGGCAATCACTTTTATACGATCCGTACACGGAAAGAACGCTGAAGTATCTAAAAATTTGCCTAGATACGGATCTGAAAATAATTTTGTTGGGCCATTAATTATGAGGGACATTCAAGTATGATGAGCAATACTGTCAAAAGTTTTGACATTCTGACAGCCAGTTTGAGCATTCTACAAAGTTATTTTAATGTAACAAAATTATTTTCAGATATGTGCCCAGTTAAATTTTTAGATACTCTAGCAAAACCGTTATTTCCATTTACAATCCCTCTCCATTTATATGAATAGCCTGTAATTTGCATAATCGATACGTCAACTACGTGTAAAATTATTACACCGAATAATTTCGCTTTATCTCTGAGATAAAAAATAAAAAGTTTTCAGATTTAAAAAAATAGAGAATCATCTCATAGTCAAAGTTCTGTTTTGAAATACTAAGGGGAGCAATGAATAAACAATAAGCCCAATCTCTTGGAAAATTCAGGTAATATTATAGAAAGACTGTGACTGTTTTATTGAGCTACAAATAACGTTGTTCGAAGTGCGCGAGTAAGTAAAGCGCCTACTACAGGATTTGCCGGATTGAATTCAATATTTGGACAGCATCACGGTATTGGATCTCTTAGACATAAATCCGATTAACTACCACAGTTTACGTTAGCGAACGAAACTCACGTTATCTCTGCCAGGGATAAATGATAAACACTCTTCTGTAAGATATAATATGCAATCACCGCCAATGACCGCACGAATTAATTAAATACAATTTCACGCTGTTATTGAAACCGAGTGAAATTATTTTGTTTATTTACAAGGTGCTGGTAATCAGCTAATGTTAGCAATTTTACATATCAGCGGTTTCCTTTTTCATGTAAGCATTGCTGGTGATAACACGCAAATATTTCATTTTTATTACGCTCGAACTAACACATAAATGCAAAAATTGTGTAACCCATCACACGAGGGGTATTTTTGCCGAATTTTTCGGTTTAAGCGCGCGACTGTTTTTTAACGAAATAGAACCGAATAGAATGAAACAGGAAAGAGAGATTTTGCGGACAGATATTACGTGCCGGGTTTATCAAAACGTGAACGATCACATAAGAAAAAGATTTATTTTTATTAAATATTAATCTTTTTCAATGATTACTATAAGGAACAATTAAAGAGTTTCTTTTAAAAATCAAATAAGTCGATTTTTTTAAATCTAAGTTATGATTCTCTATCAGTAGCATCACATTGTAAACATTTTTGTGTTGGCAAAAATCAAACAGAAAACGAGAAATATAAATATAAATAGTTAGTAAATATAAAATTAATACAAGAACCAAACAAATTTAAAGATTTTTTATTTTTTAGTCGATTCTCAAAAAATTTACATTTTATAAATAATTTTGTTAATAATCAATATTTTAAATTGAAAACTTAACGATTACATTCGTCAATATATTGTTCAATTTAAACTCAAAATTATGAAATATTTATTACTTAGGATGTTATTTATAAAAATGTGACGATACTGCGTGATGAGTCGAAGAGAAACAGAGATGGTAATATCCCTCCTCCACACAAAAATAGATTTTAAATAAAAAATTGGTTTTGTTAAAAAAACACACAATGTTTTGTTATAAAATTACATATTTGTTCAAAATAAAGAGAAAATATTGCAGAATATATGCAAATCTATATATGCATACGTAACCCTTCCGCATATAAAATTTGAGTACTGAAAACCGGTAATACATGTAATATAAGCTAAACATTTGCAGTAGAATTTCAATAAACTTATCGAATATCTACTTTGATAAATTTTCGAAAAAAAAAAACCTTATTAAGCCTACTGAATCAGCACGCTTAGAGTGCTACATTAGCAAAATCTCATGCAATTGATTAACTTTGTATAATTCAACATATGTACAGTCGAATAAAATATTAAATAACAAAAGAATACAAGTGTATATTTATTCGTATGATAGTACGCCCAAGGTTAAAAAAACAAGGATATATAATATA